>PVJD01001935.1:0-229041 GCA_004026545.1 Mormoops blainvillei | reverse complement strand
GACTTGGTAAAGCACTTGACCCATTTCAGTTGTGCAGGCCACTTAAGCTAAATGAAGTAAAAACAGCATCTTGACTTTTATAAGCCCTTTCTCCCAGGGGAAGAGCAAACCTTGGAAACTGTGGCTCTCCTCTACAAACTTACCTGGGAAGGTAGAAAGGAGGAAAGGAATCTTCACACCTCTGAGAGCCCAGTAATCTCTCTAGTTACACAGCCTGGGAGGAGGAGTCTGGCCTGGCACAGCACATTACTGAGACATGTTACTTTTATATGGGCCATTCCCCATCCAGGCCGAAGTAAAATCCAGGAAAGTGGAAGCTTTCAATTTCACCTGAGGCAGGTCTACTGCCAGGATGTTCCACACCGGCAAATAGTCTCCACTGCTCAAGAACATGGCCGTAACCAAGACCCAGGCCCTGTGGCCCTGACAAATACTTGTGGTAGACAGATTCATGACTGGCACTCATTACGCCTGCGGTGATGTGCTTCACCTTTCTTAGATAAAATGACTCCTTTTAAAACTAGAAGCGGAAGCCCTGAAAAAGCTGATTTCTAATTACATATCATTTATAACTCAGTTTTGATTTTGACCACTAAAACATTTTTTCCAATAACCCAGAAAGATTAACTCATTAATTAATGTCAGGGAGAAGATCTACCACCAAGAAATGGAGTTGGAAGGGAGAAAGCCACTTGACCTTGTGCTATAGCTTGGAACAGCTATAAAACCTAGAATTTTTTTAAAAGCCAGACTTACACTGAATTCAAAAAACAGACCTTCCCGGGTGTCCTGGGAAAGTAAGATAATAAGAGTTCCCATCAAATGTCTATATCATTTTGTTAGTCCTTATGATAAATTTAATCATTGCCCACTTTTTAAGTGTGTAAGAATAATGTATTCTTTTACAAATGTTATCCTTGTAAAAGAACTTTTGGAGGTGCTAGCCAATCTGAAAATATTCCATATTAGACATGATTCTTTCTGATTGCCATCATTTGGAAAAATAACATGATGACTTATTAACGACACCTCAGCCTAGATAGACAATGCTGAAATAAATCTTATAAGCATTCGTGAAAACATATTTTTGGATTTGTTTTTAATCCAAAAAGTCTATTATTAAAGGGCTCTTCCTTTTTCCATATAGATCTTTCAAGGAAACACTAACCCCACAGATGTTGTGTTTGGAGTTTTCCCCAAACCTCTGATAACTCGCTTTGTCCGAATCAAACCTCTGACTTGGGAAAATGGCATATCTCTGAGGTTTGAAGTATATGGCTGCAAAATAACAGGTAAGCTCTAGTTTGAAGTTGCCTAGTTTTGATTTATATAAAATTTTAAGTACAGGAAGAGTCATTTTGTATATATGTGGTCATTGTCATTTGATAGTGAAGATCATATGCTTTGGATTAGGCAGATCTGAGTTTAAATTCTACTTGTACTCACTAGCTTGTTTCTTTGGGTAATTTATCACCTTGCAAAGCCTTAATTATCTCACCTGGAACACAGTCATCATCACGTACACCACACAGGGCTGTGATGATAATGGATTAGCTCGTAGATATAAAGCACCTAGCACAGGCAGGTATGTGGTAGGGATTTGTGAACTGGTGCCTTTTCACTGGACTGTAAGCTCCATGAAGGCAAGTGTCACACCTTTTATCCCCATCTCCTGGGTGCTGAACACACTGATAGGCACTTAATAGATTTATAATAAATAACCATTGTAAGGAATGTGCTCCACCTGCTTCTCTTTTAAATTTTGCAGTCTAGAGTAGAGTTTGCATGAACTAGAGTTAAGGAGCTTAACTTGCGGGAATTTATCCTTTTACTCACTAACTACCCTATCTCCCTTGGCTGTTGTCTCAATATCTATCTTTTGTTGAATGAATATACTAATATTAGAAATCAATTTAGTAATGTTTCTAGTTTTTGAGTTTGTTTCTTCTGACATTAGTAAGACTTTAAAGCCTCTGTTAAATTTGCTATAAGTACATGGGTTATACCCATTTGATAGACGAAGAAGGTGCAGTACTGAGAGACTAAGGAGCTAAAAAAAGTTGGCCAGGTCAGAACAGAGCTGGAGGGGAAAGAATGGTTGTGCCTGAGCCTAATTCTCATTGCATTTCCATGACGATCAGTTCAGTACTGCTGTTACTCATCCACTTTGGGTTCTGAAGGAAATAGCAGTCAAGTTAGAATTCCCTTCCATCTAAATAAATACATTGTAATCATTTCTTTTTAAAAAGAACGATACAATGTAAACTTTAGATTAAGTTTAAAGGTTCAAAACAGTATCAGTAACTGATTCACCAAAAAGTAATTAAAAGTGAACAACCTTTAAGTCTGTGAACTTTCTTTTAATATCCTATTAGTATATATATTTAGGATATCCTCTTTAGTATAATTATTAGATAAGAAAAATACTGACTTTTGAAGGGAAAAAAATCACCTGGGTAATTTCCATGAAATTATAAGCAATTTGGAAAAGGGTGAGCTATGGAGAAAAAAAAACTATAACGTAAACAAGTAGAGTTCATTTTAGAAAGTAAAAACTGACATCTGATTTCTTACCAAAACTTATTTATTTCTACCCTCAAGACAGCCATATTTATTGTTTTAGGACCTAACACTTAGAAGTTCAAGGCCTTAAAGGCAGGAATTAGGTGGGAGGGGTTTGGAGGAGAAAAGGACACTGAAAAGTAAGATATAACCTTGACTTTATTTTTGCTCAGAAGTTTCCTGAAAGAAAGTTCTAGGTCATTTTCAGGGCATTACAAATTTGAAAGGTACCCATACATTTGTAGAAACAAGGCCATTTGAAGTCAAGTTTGAAATTGCTGGCCTATTATTCCAATCCAATCTCATATCACTATACCAAAAAAAAAAAAAGAAGTAAACTTTATAAAGACTCCAAATATGTTAGTCTGAACTCTGAATCTCCATGCTCTCCTTTTAGTTAAATAAAATACTTATTTAAACCTGAATGTTCTATTTTCATTTTCAAAAGGATTTTCCTGAGAGTTAATTCTAAGGGTATGAACCTTCACATAAAAGAAGGCAAATAAGTTATCATATCTTTAAAAATGATTAAATGACCTAGTTATTTAAACACAGATGTCTAAAATAGCATGTTGTAATATTTTTACATGTCTTCTATTTTACAACTATTGCATATAGTCTTTTTTTTTTTTTTCAAATAAGATACTGCATTTAGGCTCAGAGGGCTATTCTGTTATTCATGACGCCTACTTTATTTTAGATATTTTCTCTGTAGTAATAAAGCTGCAACCTCCAAATAATTGATTGAGGCAGGTTTGGGGAGAGGCTAACATGTCACAATGATGGTCACATAGACAAACAATGTATAGCCACCCAGGTCTGTCTCTGGGCTATTCGCTTAGTGAGTGTGTGACCATGGGCAAGACATTTAGTCCCTCTGATCTTCATTTTCTGATCAGTAAGATTAACCTTAATTCAGCTATAAGAAGGATTCAGTGAAAAGAATATGTATAACACATCTGGTTTAGAGTAAGTGCTTACTAAATGGTACCTAGTAAAATAAACTGTACATGGTACTCAATAAATCGAACATACAATAAGCCTCAGCAAGCAGAAACTCTAGTGAGACAATATCAGTATTTTCTTCTTGGTACCAGAAGCATAACTTTCCTTTAGAGGTCATGTTCCCCTCCAAGTGGAGACTGATGAAAGAACACATGTCCCTCCTGGACTGGTGTTCAATTGTGTCTTACATGCCTGGAATATTCTAAGTGCTCCATGAGCTGATTTTTCAATGAATGAGTGAATTAATGAATAGCAGTTTTATCCATGGCTTCTGAGAAACAAGTGATGGATTTCAAAATTTGACCCTCTTTTCTTGAGGAGGCAGATCCTAACTCAATCTGGATTTTTAAAAAACTGTTGACTTAAAAGTAGTGACCCCGTGAATATATCACTTGACTTCCAAAGTCTCCAGAACCCTAAGTTTTAGCCTAATTATTGTATTCAGAAAATACTTTTTTGAAATTTGTAATCCTGAAAAGTCCAGTGTATACAATGATGTGTCACTATATAGAGATATAGACAAGATTGTAGCAAACCATTCTATTTTATAGGTGATTGACAAAGCAGGCTTTGTCATTTTGTCAAAGATGGAAATTGGTAAAATTATCTTGGAGTATTACTGCTTAATGTTTCAGGACATACTACAAACTCTGTTAATTTGTATATGTTATCCAAATGTGTATTAACTAGCACTTCTGCACATATTAGTGTGTTCCTATGTTAATCAAAAGTTCTCTGTGATGATCTCAGGCACCACAGCATCCAAAGATACTTTCTGGGTCATCAAGGGAAGATTATATTATGCTCATTCAGGTTCTTACAACAAATGCAGCTATTACCTTCTCATTCTTTGAAAATTGGTTGTCTGGGTATTTGACTTATCAGTATATCTCAGTTTTCCCATTAAAGTACAAAGGTTTTATTGTAAAATAATATCAGCAAAAACAATCACCCCAGCATTGCAGAGCTCATCTCCCCTTTCCATCTAGGGTTGGTTTTAAGCTTTGCAAACCAGGTTACCAGGCAAAACATAAAATGTCCAATTCAATCTTATACAGATAAATGACAGAAAATTTTTTCATATAAGTATGCCCCATGCAATATTTGGGACATATTTATACTAAAAAACGTATTTCTTATTTGTCCAAAATTCTAATTTACTTTGGCATCCTGTTTCTTGTTTTGTTGTTTTTGTCTGCTTGCTTGCTAACTCTGGCAACACTATTTCCAAAGGATTTGATATGTAGCCAGGCTAAAGTGCATCAGAGCCAGCCTACTACTATGAAGAGTGGAGTTCAATCCTAACATCACATTTACGCCTTGAATTGCTAATATTTTTTTTCTCCTAGTCATTGCTGAAAGAGTCTTATAGTTTTCAGTCAAAGGCAAATCAAGTTTCCCCTTTATTGTTCTTTTTGGATGAGGCAGACATACAGAAGGAATGGCAGTTAGTGCTCTGTGGACACATTGGTTGTGTGGGGGTCCGGTATCGCTAGGTTCATGGGTTGTAAACTATGCCCTGGCCAGCTCTGCCTTAGAGAAAAGGCATTAATCTGGTGAAGGCTCTGCTCTCCTTACAATATTCAAGTTAATTGTGTTTCTCTCCAAACAGTAACATCTGGTCCCCATTATTGGCTAAACATTTTTCTTTATAAAAAGCTGGTTTTGAATCAGGCAGGTGTAACCACACTGCCCAAAAATGTGATTTCTATTTTTAACACTACAATTTCATAGTCCCCTAGTAAAATAGTTTTTGTAAATCTTTTCTTAATCCCCACTGAATTTATTGTTAGTTTTCAGATCTCACCCAGGAAAACGTTCTTGGGAAATGGGCAGCTGCCTTTTAATGTGTCAATAAGTTGATTCATTCAACAAGTATTTGTTGAGCAAATACATTAGTAAAGCAGGACACAGGAGTCATAGAAAAATTTTAAATATGACTTGGTTCATGGCCTCAGAGAACGTAAAATGTGGGGAGGCAAATAGCAGTCATCCACGGAACTGAATGTGGCCATCAACATATGAGAAGACCTCTGGAAAGGAACGCCACCCACAGGTGGGGAGATGAGGATAAATGCCATGGCATTTGAAAATGGGTCAAGACTTTATGTGGTTCAGGTTGTGGGAAGGGTCAGCTGAAGGGAACAGAAAGAGAGAAAAGCCTGCCCACCCTCCTAGCCCCAGTGAAGAAGTCTTTCGTTTCAGTTGCCTCTAGAATCCTTAAAGGGTAAATGAAGAGAGGCCTTGCAAGGACATGCTGTGCAAAGCCTGATGTGCTTGGTTGAAAGTGAGTACATAATTCCTATGTGAGCAGGCACAGAATGTGTGAATAAAGAAATGGCATAATCTGGACTATACAGCAGTTCATGTGGAAAGTATCTCACTAATTAATTCTTAAAGTTCAACTGATAACATGGACATAGTTTAATTGTATTAGATATATGTCTCTTAAGACAGTTATGTGTTTTAGGCTAAATTTTGACTATATTATGCCAAGTTGAGTTGTTTCAAAGAAAAATAGGTTTTTATTCCTGTGCATATTCTTGTTTGTGATGTACTGTTTTGAAAAGAGAATAACCGAAGAGTTGAACATTTTGTTTTTGAGCCAACAATCAATGAATCAATGATTGATACTCATATTCAGAAGCTACTCGGGCTGCTGTAGAAGACAAAAAAATCTATGATGTTGTTAATTGTCTTGGGGAAAAAAAGGAGGGAAATGTATGTTCTTATTGAAGGTTTTTTTTTATTATTCTAATGTGGTGTGAGAAGAGTTTAGTGTCAAATGATCCACAGATTTAAACATTTATAGGCATGAATACAGAAAATGTTTTGATTATGCTCTTTCTAAGCATGGAGACTTCTAGATAATCATTTTACGTTATTTATTTTATTCCACCCGCTAGATTTTCCTTGCTCTGGAATGTTGGGCATGGTGTCTGGACTTATTTCTGACTCCCAGATTACAGCATCAAACCAAGGGGACAGGAACTGGATGCCTGAAAATATTCGCCTCGTGACCAGTCGTTCTGGCTGGGTACTGCCACCCGCACCTCATCCGTACATAAATGAGTGGCTCCAAGTAGATCTGGGGGAGGAGAAGATTGTGAGGGGCATCATCATTCAGGGGGGAAAGCATCGAGAAAACAAGGTGTCCATGAGGAAGTTCAAGATCGGGTACAGCAACAATGGCTCGGACTGGAAAATGATCACAGACGACAGCAAGCGCAAGGCTAAGGTAAGATTCAGGGGCAGGGAGCGAAGGGACTGCCAAGAAGAAATCCTCCTTCACGCCTTTGACTTAGTTCAAGGACCTCCAGCATTTTCCTGAGGAAGCGAGACTTCTTATTTCCTTTTTAGCCCTGAGATCAGTGATCCTCAATTCTAGGGCACACAGGGTTGAGGTACAGGAAGTGATGTCTGAGATAAACATGGAAAAGAACTGTGTTGCTTGTCAGCTTTCTTTCCTTTAGGGTTGGCAAAGAGCTAGACACAGACAGCAGACAGAGCAACCATGAGGTTGGGCATCAAGCTGCTGACAGCAGCCACCCTGCAGGAGCTCAGAATCTCTTAACAGATTATAATTTACAAGTATCAATCAGCGCCTTTCCTTCCCGCTTCGTCACCCTCCCTACTTTAAGTGTATTTTTTTTCAAATTTTTTTATTATGGTAAAATATACATAACATAAAATTTAGCATCTTAGCCTTTTTAGGTGTACAATTCAGTAAAGTTAAATATAAATATATACATTATTTACATATATTATATAACATATGCATTATATACAATGTATATATATATACAATGTATATAATATATACATTATATATATGTAGGCAACCAATCTCCAGAACTTCTGTATCTTTCAAAACTGAAAGTTTGTACCTATTAAGCAATAACTCCCATTTCCCCTCTCCCTGGAAACCACCATTCTGCATTCAGTCTCTAGGAATTGGACTCCTCTAGGTGCTTCATATAGGTGGAATCATAAAACACAGGGTAAGAGTAGGTTTACAGTTGCGAGTATGCAAAACCGAGTTTATTCTCTGTTGTGTTACTATTTATTAATTATTGTGTCATTTTCCATATGAACAACTATAAACGTACTTTTGCCTCACCCTTTATTCATCCTTTTGTGACTGGTTTATTTCATTTAGCATAATGTCCTCAAGGTTAATCCATGTTGTCAGAATTTCCTTCTTTTTTAAGCTAATATTTCATTGTATGTATAGACCACATTTTGTTTATTTGTTCATTCATTGATGGACACTTGAGTTGCCTTTGACTATTGTAAGTATTTTTATTTTTATGCATTGGAACCTTTTAAAATGCAGTTGGCTCTTGATCTAGTGAAAAGAGAAGGGAATCTCAATATAAACTATTCCAATATTCACCAGGACACATGGTATGATATTTTTTAACCAAACAGATGTTCTTTAGTGATTACATTTTACTTAGGGTGATTATTGAATTTATTTGCACTTCCTGAGCACACAACGCAACTGTGGAAAGGAGTTATGTTGGGTGGCTCAGAAGCTGGTTTCAAACTAAAATAAGGAACAAACCACAGCCAATTTATATGTTGTGTGGGAATTTTAGTCAGGTAATGATACTTCTCACACCCAAAACAACTGGCCTTTTAGTTCCATTCTTCCCATCCTCACCTTGCCCAGGATCTAGGTAATTGGAGGGAATGATGTCCTCGCTTCTATTCTAAGTACATGTGGGAATGCGGTTTAATACAGCGACTCAAGCAAATGCGTTGCAGGTAAAAAACAAAAGCTGGGCAATGCAGTCAGCTCCCAGGCTGTCTAGATGTGGAGCTCTGCAGCAACTGCCCTGTTCCCCAGCAGCTGCCAGTCATCCATTGACAGGGATAATGCTGTCACAAGTTTAAGAATTTCTCTCCCATTTCACCGGTCATTAACTTACGGTTTCTAAAACATTTCCAGAGTTTTTACTATCTGTGTGCAGCTACTGTCTCTTTTGTGTCCATTTCATTTTCCCTTTTATGTCTTCCCATCTTGTTTTGGTAAAAGAATACGTAAAATAAACAGAAAACTGGAGTTCTCCCTGAGATCTAATCTCTGGAGGAGAAGAGCGCCTGTGACTTTATCACACTGTGTTGCTACAAATCAGTAGGTTCCTGGAGCTACTATGTCATGGCACTGTGTGCCATGACATGTTCTTCAGTACTAGGCTCTAATGCAGAAAGAAAACAAATTACCATATGCTCTGGATAGGATGCACCATATGCTTCCCTTTATTATCCAGTCATGCATCTGTAATCAGTCTCTTGTAGTCTACATTGTTTATAGAGTTTCACAAGAAGCCAGTACATAGTTTTCAATTTTAATTAAAAAAAATCCATTCAGGATTGGGTGAATGTGTTTGATTTTATTTCTAAAATGTGATTCTATCAATCATTATGATCTTCCTATGGTATTTTAAACCAAGAAAGCTTCTAAGTTGTTTATATAGAACCTAATCAGTTATCCCTAAATGTCCTTTCCCAGAAATAAAATCTTTATAATGAAAAAAATGTGGTAAAACCTTCAATTTAAAAGCAGCACATATTTCTAAATTGTATAAAGATATTCCAAACATACTCTCTTTCCCTGGCCCTTGTGGTTCTCAGTTGGTTGGAGCATCATCCCATAACCAAAGGGTTGCAGGCTCACGTCCCAGTCAGGGCACATGCCTAGGTTTAGGGTTTGATCTCCAGTCCGAAGCTGTACAGGAGGCAACCAATTAATGTTTCTCTATCAAACTGATGTTTCTCTCTTCCCTTCTTCTCTCACTTCCTCTCTTTCTAAAAGCAGTGAAAAAAATGTCCTCAGGTGAGGATTTTAAAAAATACTGTATTTAAACTTACAAATGAAGTTTACCTCCTCAGGATGCCAAGTCCATCCTATGTAACAGTAAAAGAAGTACTGTTTTGTGAAATGAAACAGCATTTTGATGGATTTAAAATCCTTTATGCTCTCTCCTTGCTTCCTGCCTGCAAATAGTGCGTGGCGGACAAAATATACCAAAGTCTTTTAATTAACTGGACTTTTCAGGAGCAGATAGAAGATTTAAATATTCAAAGCCCTCTTCTTCTAAAACATTACTAGTAAAAGGACACAAAAATTTTTCATAAATGATCTCATGCCAGCATAATTAGCCCAGTTCCATGTGGCTCTTCATTGCTAACATTCTTCCCAGCTCATCACTAATAGCTTTTGTAGTGCATGTACAGTGTGCTAATTCTTTGCTTAAGCTAAAATTAGGAGAAGAATCTGGAATTCCATAGATGTAAGTGCTTTTCTCCTATGATTGTTGAAGCTATGTTAACATAGACAGCAATTGCATGTGCAGTAATGCTACTTTCAGTGTCATTAGTATCTTACTAATGACACTTAGTTGGGTCTAACAGTAGTATATCTCAGATTCTCAATTATTGGCAGCAACTGCAATTCTGTCGAGAGTGTGGAACCCCAGCCAGTAGGGAATTTACTCTTGAAAATAATAGAAGGAAACCTTAATTGAGAGAAGTGGTTCTGTTAGCCATGTATTTTGAGATTCCTAGAGGTTTTTCTGAGTTGGAAAAGACCAATTAATTTACTTCTAGAAGTCAGAAAATCCCTGGTTATGTCACCACCTACCCAATTTGTCTGTCTTCTCTTACATATGTCCCCTGTTTTGCCCTGACGTTTCCACCATGACTGATAGCTTTCCTGGCCGGTTTATGACTCTACTCTTGGGTGTGGTTCCCACTCCTGACTGACATGGTCTGGCGCTGGCCATCCACTCAATCTGATCTATCAGGTTCAGTAGCTCAAAATGAGATACATGTAAAGAAAAATTAATGAAACTAAATGTGTGGCCTTGGGCAAAGACCTCAATTTTCCTGGACTGCATGTTTTCGTCTATTGAAAAGATGAGATTACACTAGATTTATTTCTAAGGGCAGAGGCATCGTACAGTGTGGCAATGAAGAGCTCCAGTTCAGACTGCCTAGGTTTGAGTCCTGGCTCTACCATTTTCCTTATGGCTGTGGGCAAGTTGCTTGACCTTTCTGTGGCTCATCTGTAAAAAAGTATAATAATAAAACCTACGCTGAGGACTTATCTTGAGGATTAAATGAATTAATATATTTTAAGCCCTTAGAACAATGCGGTTCACCAGTAAACAACATAAGATGTTTGGTATATAAAAGGCCACTCCCAATGATAGAGCAATCTGATTTTTCTAAACTCCCTTCCCTTCTCCCATTCTGGACTAGATTAACAATGGTGTTGGAAGAAAAAGATATAGGGAGGCTTATCCATTTTTTGAAAAAGAAAGCAGGCCTTGCTCCATTTGCTTACGATTCCACTCAAGGATTTTGACCTTCCTGTCAGCGTAAAAAAGGAAAATAAAGTAATCCAGCAGCAGCACGAGCAATGGGTAGCCTAGCTCCTGAAAAATGTCACAGTGAGTTAAAGTTAGGAATGCACTTGACAAAGAGGTATAATCAACCAGGCATCAGAACATTATTTAACAGACAGGGTTCTTGTTATCTTCCTGAGATGAGAAGGTCTTTAACCTACAAATACCTCCAAGTGGTGGAACTGCTTAAGTAAATAGCAATTTCAAGGGATTAGAATAACCCAAGTTCTTGAGTAAAGAGCATTTGCACTACATTTTATTTGCTATCTCTTACTTCAGCAATTTCATTAATGCTTCTTCTAGAGGACCTGCTCATTTAAGACAATGTAACAGGAGTAGTTACTGAAATGTAGTGTCTGTTTTAAGCTCTGAAAAATGGCAAGTTCTCTTCCTGAGTCCTCCACCTCAAGGAAACAGTAAAAGTATCGCTTCTCCCAGGCAATCAGCATATCATTTAAAAATGTGTCTCACTGAAGCTTCTGGTAGAGCCTCAGTGTGTACACTGGTTTCTGAGAAATGACATCTGTCACTTCTTAGAGTAGGTTTAATTGTTTTTTCCTCTCTCATTTATGAAAAGAATATCAGGCATTTACGAAGTTTTAGAATGAGACCCATTTCTCTGCCCTATTAAGAATCCTGAGGATAGACTTTTCTGCTGAAAGGGAGGTTTTATTAATAACCGGTGTTTTTCATACTTCACAGTCTTTTGAAGGCAACAGTAACTATGATACACCTGAGCTACGGACCTTTCAACCTCTTTCCACACGATTCATCAGGATCTACCCTGAGAGAGCCACTCATGCTGGACTGGGGCTAAGAATGGAGCTGTTAGGCTGTGATGTGGAAGGTAATATGATTTCCAAAGTCCCTTCTAGTTTCCTAGTTTTTTTTTTTTTAATTCCTTTTTCATGCATTTATGCCCCTGATGGTACTATTGCAAATTGCAATCTTTTCCCCTGGGTGGTCCTCTCCGTGCCTGCCAGTCCGTGGAGCTCAACATTCTAGCACATTCTAGAACATTCTAACCTGCAAACAGTGTCTTCAGAATCCTCCTTTTGTCTTGGTTGCTTGCATAACTCTTCCCAGATTCTGTGGGGTTGTCTCCTTTGATTTCTTTAAAAAAATTATTGAAGTAAAGTTTACATAACAAAAAATTCACCATTTTAAAATAAACAATACAATGGCATTTAGTACATTCTCAATTATTTATGCCACCACTACCTCCATTTAGTTCCAAAACATTTTCATCTCTTCAAAGTAAAACCCTATATATATTAAACAGTTTTGCCCTAATTCCCCTTCACCCAATCCCAGGCAGCCACCAATCCCTTTGAAATTTTTAGTGTTGTTTAGAAATCTATGTTTGATCTAGGCTTCTGTAATAAAAAGATACATTGAAACAAATGAAAATGAACACATAACACCTCAATATCCATGGGACACAGCGAAAGCAGTCCTAAGAGGGAAATCCATAGCAACACAAACCTACCTCAAGAAACAAGGTAAATCTCAAATAAAAAAATCTAACTCTACATTCAGTGTAACTAGAGAAAGAACAACAAACAAAGCCCAAAGTGAGAAGAAAGTAAAAAATAAATATTAGGGCAGAGAAAACAAAGTCTAAAAAGTTACAAGTGATCAATGAAACCAACAACTGATTCTTTGAAAAATAAAACAAGATCAAAAAATCTTTAACTAGACTTATCAAGACAAAAAGGGAGATGGACCAAATAAATAAAATCAGAAATGAAATAGGAAAAGTAACAACCAACACCACAGAAATACGAATGACTATAAGAAAATTCATAAACAACTATATGCCAAGTTGGACAATCTGGATGAAATGGATAAATTTCTGGAAACATAAAAATCTTCAAAACTAAATCAAGAAGAACCAGAAAATCTGAGTAATGGATTACAACTAATTAAATTGAAGTACTAATCAAAAATCCCCCAACAATCAAAAGTCCTGGACCAGAGGACTTCTAAGGTGAATTTCACAAAACATTCAAAGAAGAACTAACACCTATCCTCCCCAAACTATTCCAAACATTTCAAGAGGAGGGAATATTCCCAAGCTCATTTTCCAAGGCCAGTGTAATCCTAAATCCAAAACCATAAAAAACACTACAAAGAAAGAAAATTATAGGCCTAAAACCCTGATAAACATAGATGTTAAAATTCTCAACAAAATATTAACAAATTGGATCCAACTATATGATAAAAAGACCATACACCATGATCAAGTTGGATTTATTCTGGGGATGCAATGTTGGTATAGTACTTGCAAATCAATAAATGTTGATATACCAAATAAAATGAAGAATAAAATCCACATGATCATATCAATAGATGCAGAAAAAGCATTTGATAAAATCTATCACCTACTCATGATAAAACCTCTTGGTAAAGTGGGAATAGAAGGAATATACCTCAACATAATAAAGGCTATATATGACAAACCCACAGCCAACATTATACTCAACAGGAAAACACTAAAAGCATTTTCCTTAAGATCACAAATAAGACAAGGATGGTCACTTTCACTACTCTTATTCAACATAGTACAGAAAGTCCTAACTACAGCAGTCAGACAAGAAGAAGAAATAAAAGGCATCCAAATTGGAAAGAAAGATGTAAAACTGTCATTAGTTGCAGATGACATGATACTGTATATAGAAAACCCTAAAAATTCCACCCAAACCTACTAGAACTGATAAATGAATTCAGTAAAGAATCAGGATACAAAATAAATATGCAGAAGTCAGTTGTATTTTTATACACCAATAATGAACTATCAGAAAAGGGAAACTAAGAAACAATTCTATATAGAATTTTACACACACACACAAATAAATTTAACTGAGGATGTTATAGGCCTATACTCAGAAAATTATGAGACACTGAGGAAACAAATTTAAGAAAATGTACATAAGTGGGAGTATATACCATGTTCATGGATAGAAAGATATAACATCATTAAAATGTCAACACTACCCTAAATCAAGCTATAAATTCAATATATTTTCTCTCAAGATACAAATGGTATATTTCACAGAAATAGAACAAATATTTTTTTAAAAAGTATGTGGAAGACAAAAGACCCAGAATAGCCACAGCAATCTTGACAAAAAAGAACAATGTTGGAGAAATCACACTACCTGATATCAAAGTATCCTACAAGGACACAGTAATCAAAACAGCATGGTACTGGCATAAAAACAGACACAAAGATCAATGGAATGAATAGAGAATCCATAAATAAACCTATGCCTTTATGGTCAATTAATATTTGACAAAGGAGTCCAAAACATAAAATGGAGTAAAGACAGTCTATTCAATGAAAATTGTTGGGGAAATTGGACATATACATACAATGAAATAAATTGAGACCATCTTCTTATACCATAACCAAGAATAAATTCAAAATGGATTAAATACTGGAAACAATAAAAATCCTAGAAGAAAATATAGGCAGTAAAATTTTTGACAGTTCTCACAGCAATATTTTTACTGATGGGTCTCCTTGGGCATGGGAAACAAAAGAAAAAATAAACTAATGGAAGTACATCAAACTAAAAAGTTCTTGCACAGCAAAAGAAAAACCAACAACAAAAAATGAAAAGACAGTGAACCAAATGGGAGAACATATTCTCCAATGATACATCTGATAAGGGGTTAATATCTAAAATCTGTGAAGAACTTACAAAACTCAACACCAAAAAAACCCAAACAATTCATTTAAAAAATGGGCAAAGGACCTGAATAGACACTTCTTTGAAGAGGATGTACAGATGGCCAACAGATATATACAAAGATGCTCAATGTCACTAATCATCAGAGAAATACAAATTAAAACCACAATGATATAGCATCTCAGACCTGTCAGAATGGCTGTCATCATAAAATCAACAAACAACAAGTGCTGGCGAGGATGTGGAGAAAAGGGAACCCTCGTGCACTGTTGTAGGAATGTAGATTGGTACAGCCACTATGGAAAACAATATGAAGTTCTCTCCAATAATTAAAATGGAACTGCCTTCTCACGCAGCATTTTCACTTCTGAGCATGTTTCCAAAGAAACCCAAATCAGTACTTTGAAAGAATATATTTGTATGCACTCCTATGTTTAGTGCACTGTTATTTACAATAGGCAGAATTTGGAAGTAGCTCACACGCCCATCACCAGATGAGTGGATACAAAAGCTGTGCTACTTTTACACAATGGAATACTACTTGACCATAAAAAAGAAAGAAATCTTTCCTTTTGCAATAGCACAGATGGATCTGGAGAATATTATGCTAAGTAAAATAAGCTGGTCAGAGGAAGACAAATACCACATGATTTCATTTATATGTGTAATCTAATGAACAAAATAAACTAGCAAACAAAATAGGAACAGACTCATAGATACAAGGATACAGAGAAGGGACTGACAACTGTCAAATGGAAGAGGGAGTTATGGTGCTGAATGAAAAAAAGTGAAGGACTTAAGGAAAAAAAACTTATAGACACAGACAATGGTATGATGACTACCAGAGGGAAAGGGAGTTGGGAGAAGGTAGAAGAGGGTAAAGGGAGATGAAGGACACTTGACTTTGGGTCATGGACACACAATAACAGTGTATAAATGATGTATTGTAGAACTGTACATTTGAAACATATAAATTTATTAACCAATGCCACCCAAATAAACTCAAAGTTTTTTTAAATGAAAATAAAATTTAAGGAAAGATAAAGAGATTCCTAGACAAGAAAAAGCTGAAGGATTTCATCACTACAAAGCTAGTGCTACAAGAAATATTAAAGGGATTTTTTCAAAAGAAAAATTTTAAAAACATAAATATGAATAATAAAGTGTCAATAACTCCATGCCTATCAGTAATCACTTTAAATGTAAATGGATTAAATGCCTCAACCAGAAAATTTAGGGTAGTTGAATATATAAGAACACAAGAGCCATTTATAGGGGTGGAAAGAAGTAAGTTTACAGTTGTAATACAAATAAGTAATACAATAATTAATAAATTACAAGAGTAAACTCTGTTTGTAGACTCACAACTGTAAAATTACTTTTGTACACCCCCTGCATATGTGATTTACAAGAGATCCTCTTCAGATCAAAATACACACAGACTGAAAGTAATAGGAGAATGGAAAAAGATATTTCATGGAAATGGAAATTAAAACAAAAAGCTTGGGTTGCAATAATTATATAATACAAAATAGACTTTAAAACATAGGCTATAAAAAAGATAAAATTGGACATTTTATAATGGTAAAAGGATCTGTCCAGTCAAAGAATATAACCCTTGTAAACATTTAGGCACCCAAATATTTGAGCACATTAAATATATATGTATACATTTATATATATAAATTAATATATTAATATATCTGTATGCATTTATAATAAATATATTATATACATTTATATATATAAAAATAGTGACAAACTAAAGAGAGAGATAAACAATAATACAGTAATTATAGGGGATTTTAACACCCCATTGACTTTAATGGATAGATCTTCCAGACAAAAATTCAACAAAGAATCAGTATCCATAGATTGTTTTGTATACGAGATAGATTTCACTGATATTGTAGAACATTTTAACCCAAAGCATCCAAGTATAAAATTTTTTCAACTGCACATGGAACAATTTATAACATAGACCAAATATTTGGCCCCAAACAAGTCTCAAAAAATTTAAGGAGATTTGAAATCATCTCAAGCATTTTCTTCAGCCACAATAGTATGAAACCAGAAATCAATTGCAAGAAGAAAAATGAAAAACACACAACCACATAGAGGCTAAATAATATTCTACCAGACTTCTGGCCAAGATGGAGGCATAGGTAGATACACTTTGTGTCCTTGTGCAACTAAAAGGACAACAACAAATTTGAAAACAAAGAAACAAATTAAAAAAACCAGAACTGCCAGAAAATCAAACTGTATGGAAGTCCCACAGCCAAGGAGTTAAAGAAACATTCATTCAGACAGGCAGGAGAGGCAGAGACACACAGCCTGGGCAAAGTGGACACACAGCAATCATGTGGCTGGTGGACCAGGTGGTCCCATCTTTGCATGCCGATAAACCGAGAGGAACAACTGGGGAGTGAGAGAGACCGCGCAATTCAGGGTTCCCGCACGGGAAAAGAAAGCCTCAAAACCTCTCCTGGCAAAACCCTGTGGGGTTTGCGGTGGTGGGAGAGACTGCCAGTCTCACAGGAGAGTTCATTTGAGACACCCACCGGGTCCTAGAATGTACACAAACCCACCGACCTGGGATGAGCTCCAGAAGGTCCCAATTTGCTTATGGGTAGCAAGGGAAGTGACCGAAAGCCAGCCAAGAGCCAAGCAAGCTGCATTGTCCCCTCTCGGACCTCTCCCCCACATACAGGGCCACAAGGCAGTAACGTGGGTTGCTCCACCCTGGCCAATACCGAAGGCTCCTCCCCTCACGACATAATAGGCCCAAGGAGGCAAAAAAAAATATGGCCCAAAGGAAAGAACAGATCAAATCTCCAAAAATAGAACTAAGCGATAAAGAGATAGCCAACCCATCAGATGCACAGTTCAAAACACTGGTAATCAGGGTGCTCACAGAATTGGTGATGTATGGTCACAAAATGGAAGAAAAAGTGAAGGTTATGCAAAGTGAAATAAAGAAAAACACACAAGGAACCAATAGCAAAGGGAAGAAAACTGGGACTCAAATAAACGATTTGGAGCAGAAAGAAGAAATACACATTCAACCAGAACAGAATGAGGAAACAAGAATTTCAAAAAATGAGGAGGGACTGAGGAACCTCTGGGACAACTTTAAATACTTCAACATCCAAATCATAGGGGTTCCAGAAGGGGAAGAGGAAGAGCAAGACATTGAAAACTTATTTGAAAAAAAAATGAAGGAGAACTTCCCCCATCTGGCAAAGGAAATTGACTTCCAAGAAGTCCAGGAAGCTCAGAGAGTCCCAAAGAAGTTGGACCCAAGGAAGCCCACACCAAGGCACATCATAATTACCTTACCCAAGATTAAAGACAAGGAGAGAATCTTAAAAGCAGCAAGAGAAAAGGAGACAGTTACCTACAAAGGAGTTCCCTTAAGACTGTCAGCTGATTTCTCAAAAGAAACCTTGCAAGCCAGAGGGGCTGGAAAGCAGTGTTCAAAGTCATGAAAAGCAAGGACCTACATCCAGGATTACTCTATCTGGCAAAGCTATCACTTAGAATGGAAGGGCAGATAAAGTGCTTCCCAGAAAAAGTAAAGTTAAAAGAGTTCATCATCACCAAGCCCTTATTACATGAAATGTTAGAGGGGCTAAGCTAAGAAAAAGAAGATGATCAAAAATATGAACAGTAAAATGAAAACAAACTCTCAACTATCAACAACTGAATCTAAAGAAACAAAATAAAAACACATTAAGCAAACAACTAGAACAGGAACAGAAATGGAGATCACATGGAGGGTTAGCAGCAGGGAGGGGTAGGGGAGAGAATGGGGGGAAAGGTACAGGGAATAAGAAGCGTAAATGGTGGATACAAAATAGACAGGGGGAGTTTAAGAATAGTGTAGGAAATAGAGAAGCTAAAGAAGTTACATGTATGACCCATGGACATGAACTAAGTGGGGGAATTTTGGTGGGTGGGGGTGTACAGGGCAGAGAGGAATAAAGGGAAGAAAAAAATGAGACAACTGTAATAGCCTAATCAATAAAATATATTAAAAATAACAATAATATGCTACCAAACAATGAATGAGCTAACAATGAGATCAATGCAGAAGGACACATGGACATGGACAATAGGGTGGGGAATGACTGTGGAGGTGGGGTATGGGCAGGGCAGGGGAGAGCATTGGGGGGAGAAATGGGACATATATAATTGAATAATAATAAAAAATAAAATAAACTGTATTTAGCAATCTAAAAAAAGATACTTTGAGACAAATGTAAATGAAAACACAGATTCAAAATATGTGGGACACTGTGAAACCAGTCCTAAGAGGAAAATTCATAGCAACACAGGCCTACCTCTAGAAACAAGGAAAATCTCAAATTAACTATCTAACCTTACACCTAAAGAACCAACAAAGAGCAGCAAACACAGCGACAGTTAGTAGAAGAAAGGAAATAATAAAGATTAAAGTGGAAATAAACACCATAAAGTAAAGTAAAAAAATAATTCAAAAGATCAATAAAACCAAGAGCCATTTCTTTGAAAAGATAAACAAAATTGATAAACCCTTAGCCAGCCTTATGAAGAAAAAAAGAGACCCAAATAAGTAAAATAAGAAATGAAAGGGGAGAAATAGCCACTGACACCTAAGAAATACACAGGATATAAGAAAATACTACTAACTATATGCCGACATATTGGACAACCTGGGAGAAATGGAGAAATGCCTAGAAAAATACCTTCTTCCTAGAATGAAACAAGAAGTAACAGAAAATCTGAATAATGACTACAAATGAAGTCAAATCAGTAATCAAAAATTCCCAATAATTTAGAGTCATGGACTGGATAGTTTCACATATGAATTTTACCGAACATTCAAAGAAAAATGAACACATCCTTCTCAAACTATTTCAGTAAATTCAAGAGGAGTGAAGACTCTCAGCTCATTTTACAAGGCCAACATTATTGTGATTTCAAACCCTGACAATTAATTACAGGAAAAGAAAATTATAGGCCAATATCCTTGGTCAGCATAAATGCAAAAACCTTCAACAAAATTTTAGCAAACTTAATTCATCAATACATTAAAAAGAACATATGCCGAGATCAAGCAGGATTTATTCCTGGGATACAATTTTGATTCAATAGTCACAAGTCAATTAACATGACACACCACTTAAAAATAAAGGATAAAAGTCAAACGATCATATCAATAAGTACAGAAAAAGCATTTGACAAAATCCAGCATCCATTTATGATAAAAAAAAAAACTCTTCACAAAGTGGGAGTAGAGGGAATGTATTTCAACATTATAAAGTCTATGTATGACAAATCCATAGCTAACATTATACTCAGTTAGGAAAATTGAAAGCATTTTTCTTAAGATCAGGAATAAGACATGGATGTTCTCTTTCACCACTTTTATTCAGCATAGTATTGAAAATCCTAACCACAGTAATCAGACATGAAAAATAAATGTAAGGCATCCAAGTTGGAAAGAAAGATGTAAAGCTGTCATTATTTTTAGATCACATGATACTGTATATACAGAATGCTAAAGATTCCATAAAAAACTATTAGAGCTGATCAATGAATTCAGTAATGTGGCAGGATACAAAATTAATATTCAGAAATTTGTTGCATTTTTATACACCAATAACAAACTGTCAGAAAGAGGAACTAAGAAAACAATCCCACATACAATTTCATAAAAAAAAACAACAACCTAGGAATAAATATTATCAAGGAAATAAAAGACCTGTACTTGAAGTGTCATGCATAAGAAGAATTAATTTTGCTAAAGTAGCCATACTACCCAAAGCAATCTGTAGATTCCATTGCAATTCCTTTCAAATTACCAATGGAGTTTTTTTTACAGAGCTAAGATAAATAATTCTAAAATTTATATGGAAACATAAAAGACTTTCTAATAGCCACAACTATCTTGATAAAGAAGAACAGAGTTGGAAGCATCACACTACCTGATATCTAAATATACTACAATGCCATAGTAATCAAAACAGCATGGTACTGGCATTAAAACAGACACATAGATCAATGGAACAGAATAGAAAGCCTAGAAATAAGCCATGCCTATATGGTTCATTAATATTTGGCAAAGGAGGCAAAAACATAAAATGGGGTAGAGACAGTCTACTCAATAAATGGCATTGGGATAGCTGGACAGAATATGTAAAAAAGTGAACTAGACCACTTTTTTACACCACATGCAAGAATAAACTTAAAATGGATTAAAGACAAATGTAAGACCCAAAACCATAACTCCTAGAATAAAACATGGGCAGTCAACTTTTTGACACTGTTCTTTGTAATATTTTTTGGATATATTTCCTCAGGCAAGGGAAACAAAAGAAAAAATAAACAAATGCAACTACATAAAACTGAAAGTTTTTGCACAAGAAAGGAACCACCAACGAAACAAAAAGATCACTTATTGAATAGGGGAAGATATTTACCAAGATATACTAGATAAAGGATTAATATCCAAAATTTATAAAGAAATCATACAAATTAACACCAAAAAACCCAATCCAATTGAAAAACAGGATATTTTCACTTCTTAAAATGCAACAGCTGGGCTGAATTTTTTTTTTATCATTAATACTTGAAATGACAAAATGGGCTTCATTTATTTTAAAAGATTGAATAGAGGACCTCAGAGGACATACAAATGGCCAGTAGACATATGAAATGATGCTCAATGTCACTAATTCTCAGAAAGATGGAAATTAAAACCACAGTGAGATATCAGCTCATGCCTGCAGAATGGCTATGATCAATAAAATAATAAACAGCAAGTACTGGCCAGGATCTGAAGAAAACAGGACTCTCATGCACTGTTGATGGGATTGCAAATTGGTGCGGCCACTATTTAAAACAGTATGGATATTCTTCAAAAAAATTAATAAAACTACCTATGACCCAACAATTCCACTTCTGGGTATTTATCTGAAGAAATCCATAACCCTAATTCAAAAGGATATATGCATCTGTATATTTACTGCAGCATTATTTACAATAGCCAAGATACAGAAGCAACCTAAATGTCCATCAGTAGATGAGTGGGTAAAGAAGATGTGGTACATATATATAATGAAATATTATTCATAAAAAGGAATGAAATATTACCATTTGCAACAACATGGATATACATAGAGTGTATTATGCTAAGTGAAAAAAGTCAGACAAAAAGACAAACACCATATGATTTTGTTTGTATGTGGAATCTAAAAAACAAAATAAATCAACAAACAAAACAGAGAGACTCATAGATACAGAGAACAAACTAATGGTTAACAGGTGTGAGCCAGGGTAAAGGGCTGGGTGAAAAAGGTGAAGGGTTTAAGATATATAAATTGGCAATTACAAAATAGTCATGAGGATATAAAAGTACAGCATAAGGAATATAATCAATATTATAGTAACTATGTATGGCGTGAGGTGGGCACTAGACTTATCGTGGTGATTGCTTTGTAAGTTACATAAATGTATAACCACTATGCTGTATATCTTATACCTAAAACTAATATAGTATTGCATGTCAGCTGTAATTGAAAAATATAAAAATTAAAATTGAAAAAAGTGAGTAGAGCCTGGCATATCTGTATATGTCTTTTACAAAGTATAGACTGTATGCCTAAATAGTGTGCACAACATCTGTACATGCTGATTTCCCAGCGATTATTGGTGTGTGCTTTGGGAGAGGTAAGAAAGTTGAAACTAGCTACATTTCTACATTTGTCATAACTCTGCTCACTATTTAAGCACAATTACAGGGTCAAATTTTTATTGAGAAAGCAGCAGTTATGGGCACATTACTACTGGCCATAAGCTATTAGGGAACAAGCCCCCACTCTTGTCTGTTCTTGAACATAGAGAGAACTGTGCATTATCTCCTGCCTCATAAAGTGAAATGTAATACCAAAAACTGTAAAACATTAAACAGATTGCAAAAATGAGTAACAAGCTGAAAAAAAAATAGACCAAACTTAATTTAAAGAACTTCAAAAGCAGTCTTTGATTAATGTTGGATACCTTTCATCTACAAACTTAAAGATATGAGAGTCCCTGCAGGCAGAGGAATGCAGTCCTCTGGGAGTCCAGATAAAATGACCCCCAGGATATCTAAGACAAGTCCTCTCAGACACTTGATCTGGAGAGGAATCACAAGTTGTTGGAAACAGCAAGTCTTTAAAGGAAAAAAAAATAACAATATTATACTAAAAGTGAATGTGTTGAGACTATCTTCTGGGGAAAAACTTAGAATATGAACTAAGAAAACTTAGTAAGTACTAAGAATATAATAGAATTCATGACAAGTGAGTTTTCTGGCACCTTGAAAATGAGCGGAAAAACAGTTTGTGCAATATCTCTACAATCAAGTTTCTCAAACCCAGGGTCATGAATAAATAACCAGTGAGAATTCAATAACTTTTTAGAAAAATGATATTTATGTACATAACAATGTATAAAATGCTAAGGCAGTCAACTCTATTCATCAGATATAGATCAAACACCAAAACAAAGCAGTCCCCAATGGATTCTGTAAATTCCAAGTCTATTTAACTCCTGAAAGAGGTAAGCCATGCTTCTGGCCTTCTTGCAACAGATTAGAGTTTTCTTCAAAAGTGTTAGCAGATTCAACAGCCAGAGGCTTGAGAATACAGTTCAGAGGTGAGATAATAATCATTGGATTTTGTTTCAGCACCTACAGCTGGACCGACCACTCCCAATGGGAACCTGGTGGATGAATGTGATGACGACCAGGCCAACTGCCACAGTGGAACAGGTGATGACTTCCAGCTCACAGGTGCAGAAACCATCTTCATCCCATTGCTGTGCCATTTCAGTTCATGCCGTTGTTGAGACCAGCTAATTAATGCCGTTTGTGTTTGTGTAACTCCTCGTGCGGGTGGTCATCAGGGAAGTGGTAGAGCTGCCCCAGCAGAGGCAGGCTAGCTAGAAGGCACACACCCTTGCTCCTGCATGTCATCTGTGTAAACAACTTGTTCTTAGTAGCTGGGACCATCTAAAGGAATAATTTTACCCATTTTCAGAGCCAACACTAGGATTATCTTGATAGAGTAAGAATTTCTCCGTGGTTAACAGTGCTGAACAGATCCTCAAATTCAGAACCGCCCCCCACCCCATAACAAATTAATTACATAACCACACACTTTGGAATGTTTATTGCTATTTTCTAGTGAGGATAAAATATTTTGAGTGGATCTTTTATCTAACTAATTGATGAAATTAGGCTTATATTTGAAATGCAGCTTTTAAGTTAGGATTTTATAAATCATTTTACATTAAAAGTTTCAGGGCCAGAATTAGCTGTTACCTCACATTACCACCAACTAGCAAATATATCAGGGCTGGTGTGTGCCAAATGCCTCACTAATTTAAAGTATTACTCCGTAATAGTCTAAGACCCTCAAAGCTAGAGAGTGACCTTCTCTTCCACTTGGAATGGCAGAGGAAATGGTAGGCAAGCGGGGGATGGAATTGCACTATTTGGAAATTGGCCAAGACACTAGAATTTTCACCCTATTTTTGCAAAAGGTACTGTGGGATCTTTACTGATACCTGACAAAATGCAGTTTCATATAGCATCTGACTCTCATTTTAGATTAAACATGAGCAGATCTGTATTTTTACTCAGAAAGGACTTAAAGAGCCCACACACTTAATTTCCACGGGTGGAACTGAAGGCATTACCATGTAACTTCATAAAATGCATAATGCTATTGGTTAGGGTATTCATATAAAATCTGGAAGGAAATGTCCCAAAGTACATTTCCATTTACTTCAAAACCCCCCCCTCTGAAGGAGTGAAAAAGCTCTGTACTTGGAGACGGCATAAGAAATAAAGTTTAGCTCAGAAATTTAGTACCATATACTGGGTTTACATTTAAATCCCACCTCCTAAGGCTGTCTCCTTGCAAATTTCCAGGTTAATCACCTACAGTCACATTACTGTGGACTTTAGAAAACAAAGTTTTTATGTAAATAGCCATAAGCCACAAAAATTACTCTAATTAATGCAGAGGCATTTTCTTTGTAAGATGTCAAGTTCTAGCTGAAAACCCTACAGCTGATGTTAAAAACAGAGTACCATTCAATGAACCAGGTCCTGTGGAAACCTTCCCAGCATTGCCTGTAAACACGGCCACAAACCTCAGGCTTTTTGCAGACCCTATCACACGTCTGTAGTGAAATTCCTCATAAAAAGGAATGACTACAGTCATCACAGTATACACTTTTCAATTAGCCTCTTGTGGAGAGGGTTCTTTTCTTTATATGCCCTAAAATGGTCAGTTAATATTGATTAGAACAAAGCCTTGGATTTACTCCTCATATCAGAACAACCAACCTTCTCATTTTTGCATCAGTTCATGACTGAATCAATTGAGACTAAAGCCTTTGAATGAAATAGGGCAAGTATGTTAGCCTGGAGCAAATTCTGTATGGCAACAAGTCACAAACCACAGAAAATGGGTCACTTATAGTGGAAAACTGACAATCTTTTTACAAGTATAAGGTAATGGTCTATCTACAGCTTTTAAAATCAATTTTTATATACATAGAAAAAAGTTCATTCTAGCTTCTTCTTTTTTTTTTCTTTTTACATAGAACCATGGTAAGAAACAATGTTATTTTCCCAAGCCAGCACATCTGTCTTCATAATTCTATAAATATGTGCATAATACTAAGAACTTCAGGGGTGGTCATAATGCACACTTCACACCCTCATGATGAAGGGATTTTAGAAGGCCCGTCATGCTTCATATTCAATTATTGCATTATAACCCAGTTTGCTTAATAAAGTTATTTGTTATCCTTTTCTGAAAAAGGGTGTGCTCATATATAAGTGTTTGCAAGGAGCAAAACCATCACTTAAGTCAGGCATCTCTTCATATGTGAACAAGTCACATCCTAAGCACACACAGCTCTGCACCCTCTTTGCTCACTCTGGCGCACGTTTCAGTCAGAGCTGCAAACTTTTGAGTGTTCAAGTACAATAAAACAAACTGAGAGCATTCTCACTTTAACCCCGAGAAGTGGGAACATGGAGATTGGGATCAAGGCTCTCTTCAGCAGTGTTTAGTATTTTAAAGCAGATGTTATTGCTTTCATTTCTCCTCCTGGAGTGACCTATTTGTACATAGACAGAGATAAGTATTATAGTAAAAGACTTATTACTTACAAACAACACTGAATTCCAAGTGAGATGTACCAAATGTGTGGAAATGAGGAAAGGTTTTGTTCTCCTGTATTTGCTTGCCGAGGTGAAAATTCACCTCCAAGTTATTAATTTGCAAATACATTTGAACTCATAAGATAATGCAATTGCTTTCAAAGGCACTGGGAGGCCAACTTTCACATTGGATCTGTGTGTACCCAGCAGTGGAATTTGGCTTCCAACCTATAACAAAACTGATAATGCGTATCAGTTTTAAAAAGTGAATTTTCACCTTGAGTTTTTCTCCTATAAGACGACTGCAAGTTGAATGCTAATGTATTCTGGCATCCCTCCAATTCTGCCATTATAGATTCACCTTCTTAACCCATAATATGTGTAATTCCTTCTTTCTGTGCCTGCTTCATTGAAGCCATGCACATGTGTGACCACCCAGCCAGAACATTTACTAGGAGAACAGAGCTAACATGACTTGCTGCTGCAACCGATTAGCTCAGAAATCTTCAGGCCATTCCAAGAGCACGATTCTACAGCTCTAATTCATGATTTGGATGATTTCTGACCTGTGGGAGCTGCAGGACAGGACCCCAGCCCAGGGACAATAGAGATGATCATAGGTCTTTACTGAATGATACTATTGGAAGGTCTACAGTGGCACCTTACACCCTCCTCCAAAACTCTTTGTGACAGCCATAGGCCCACTCCATGCCCTTACCCGGAGTCTGCCCAGAACTTTATCTCTTGGGATAGCAAATAGATTGTTTCAGACCATGATCTATAGTGCAGACTCTCTTAAGGAGAAATGCTTCAACGAGTACTTAAGTAATGAATAACAAACCAGTGTTTTCCTAGCTTACTGGATTATAAGGCTTACCCGAGAATCTTTCAGAAATACGACTTCAAGGTCTGTTCCCTAGAGATTCTGGTTATCAGTGAGATCTGAGGACAATAAGTGAATTGGGAAGTGCAATTCCAATAAACGTTCAGGTGATTCTTCTAGCTAGTCAAGTCTAAGACAAGTATGATGAAGAGTGGACAATGGAAGAACTAACAGAGAAAAAGGGGACACAGCTACTTTTATACAAGGCCCCCAACCAGTAACTTCAAAGTCGACCCAAGCTTTTTGAAAGCTCACATTGTTCAGGGTGTCACTTGGGCAATCTCCAGTTCCTTGGAACTGTGAAGAAATGTTTCCGCCCTCTCCTTTTCTTGCAGCTTCTCCAAACCACATACTAGGCAGAATATCTGTCTTTGGGGGGAAATAAACAACTGTTGTAGCAAAAAGAAAAAAAGGAGGAACTAGCACCATCCACTTTAAACCTTCAGTTTTTAAAATGGATTGTGGGACTAACCTTGTAACTCCCCTGACGGCTCATACCTGAAATCTTAGGAAACTCCTTTGAAGCTTAGAGGTCTAGGTCAGGTTTAGTACCCCAGTCATGGAAGAGGATGAGGGTGTAGGGAGGCCTTTGTTTTCACCGCTGCAGTTTCATGCCGTGCCCAGTCTGGGAATCAGGGAATGGCCTTGGAACAAAGTCTCAAACTACCCCCCATCACCTAGATGTTTTATGAATAAATGTGCTGGGTAAAAAAAAAAAGTTTATTTGAACTTGATAGTGTGATGAGGAAAACTGAAGTAATAATGACTATAGCTGTAATTAAAAGAGTAATTTTCTGTGGGAAATATTTTCCTCTATCGAATGTATGTAAGCATGCAGCATTTCTCACTTTCATATGTTACTGTTTTGTTTTTCAGGTGGTACCACGGTGCTGACCACAGAAAAGCCAACCATAATAGACAGCACAATACAATCAGGTATCAGATAAAATAGAAAATGTGACAGATTTCCAATATGCCTGGTCTCCCCCAACCCCCTTCCAAAATAGAGCATTACTGTACTTCTGGGTTTCAGGTACCCTCAAAGTTCTGGAAAAGAGATGCTACGCAGCATCTGGTCTCCAAGCATGAGTCATAAACATTGCTTCTCTTCTGTCCACACGTACATGTGGCAGGGAGTGAGATTTCCTGCTCCATCAGTAATTGCCAAACGGTGACAACCCAGCTCTCTGCTGAAGAAATGGGGTAACATACTTTGTTTAAACGCAGCACAGCTAGGACATGGACTGTGTTTGCAAACTGCAGAAGAAGGAAATCTCACAGGCAGCAGCCTGACTATTTATTTTCATCACCATTCTGCAAAACCAAGACAGGCAAAGTTTGTCAGTTTTGCCTGCCATAGACTTGGCAGTTTTACAACAACATTTCCAGTGGGTGTGCCATGAAATGGGGCACAGGAAGCCACAACTATAATTGTGCACAGGGAGAGGGCCACCCTTGGTAACAGCACCTCCTCATCCTTTTATTAATAGAAAAGCACAATGACCTTTAAAGCCCTTGGTTTACTGTTTATCAAGGCCAACCACAGTTAAATGGTGGCCTCCCTCTTGCTCTCCTTTGTACGGTGTTAGTATTCTGTAAAATTCTTCCCCACAGACCCACATGAAGGGAAACAGTCAGTATAAGCAATCAGAGGTTTTAAATACTTTAAAGTTAATCATTAGAGTAAGGTGAACAGGTCAGCTTTCCAGCTTCTCCCATTTCCTTTATAGAAGCTCTTGCAGCCCTGGCCTCCACAGTCACTTACTAATGGGGCGTGTGGTGTATATCAATGTTTCCTCAACACTGTGACAGTACCCAGCTAGGCAGAGAGCAGAAAGGACTGCTCTAATTAGTATGCTTTCTTACAGGATCCTGTCACCATTGACCTGATTAAACTGCAAAACAAACTTCTCTTCAGTTGGACTTAACCCCAGGTTTCCCTGTAGTGTACAGGTTGACAGAATTCCTGCTACCACACAGCTTGAACACCCAAATACCAAAACATAAAGTAGAAAAGTAATCTGTTCACCTAAAAATTCTGAAAACTCTGTAGTCCTACCCACATCTTTTCACGGTATAGAATGTGGCCTTAAAGGATAGTGCGGCCACCTGGAGGGCTGGAACCGCCTCACAAGTGAAGCAGACCCCTTGCCTGCTCCCTGCCCTTCCTGGAAGCTTTCGGCCTGTGGGATGATGTTCTGCAGAACAACCACAGCTGGCTCTCTATGACTCTGTAACAGAGAGGAGGGGTGAGGTGAAACAATGAAGTTCTAACAATAAAACAAACATTTTAACTGCACAATTAAAATTGTGCTAGAGAATTAATTAAAACCACTATGAAATCACCAACTAACTTGTTTTATCTCATCTCTCTTCTTACCTATCAAAAGAGCTAGGGGATCATTAAAGACATAAAAGGGAGCAACAGCTGCAGAGAAAATAGGAAGGTCTATCAGATCCCTAAATGTGGAAGGTCTGTTATCAGAGCAGGAATGACTTTATGAACTCACTTGATTTGTGCATGAGCTCAAGGCCATTGGTACGAAGGCTTCACAGGGGAGCTCCAGGGCCAGACAGTCACCTCACAAGGTCTACTGTAGTCGGAGGGCAGATGTACAAATCATGAACCAGGAAGACGCATTGTTAGCATAATCTGAATAAGTTCATGTCAAACCTACAGGGTTTACTGATAGGGTCCAGTTTTGAATTCCAGGGTCTTCCTAGAGTCCTTTATAAATCACTCTGGTTTCCTGTTTTTCCATTGCCTGAATCACAAATCTGGCTCCAAGTCTTTGTTTGTGGATAATGAATGTCTGCCTTTTTTTTTTTTTTTGAGAAGTTCTGTGCATCGTCACTTTCTAACTAAGCCAATGCTCATAAGGACCTGAGAGTGTAAGTCAGAGGCCAACTCTAACTCTGAGATGTCTCCCAGGGGTCAGGTCCACACTTTTCTGCAGGCTTCAGATTCTTTAGGCATCTTAACAAGCAGCATAAAATCAGACCCCTAAACCTTTGTCATAATCTGATTTTGATGAGGCCAGAATAGACTCAAGCAGAGTCTCAAGATTTCATTTTGGATTCCATATAATAAACTCAGTGGGTGTATAATATTCATATGCTGTCCGGGTTGTCATCAGATGCGTAAAACCCTATTAATTCTCTGCCGGGAACTGATGAGAATCCTACATTTTAAATCCAGGTCCCCCTGGTGAAACCTTTTACCCTCTGAGGATCTTCAAACATTCCTAGAGCAGCTCAGAATGTATTCATAACCCCTGACTTCATGGGGTTCAGCTCTTGTACTTGTTAGTACTGAAAGTCCAGTCTATGAGTGAACACACTCAATAGAAATCCAGACTTAAACGTTAAATCCTTGTGCATATACTGTGCTAATGATTCAACTGCAAGCAAGACAGGTTCAACAAGTACAGCTGGTGCTTGCTCACAGGGGCTATAAATTTGTTTTAAGTTCAGAATATTGTTTCCTGCAATTTTTAAGAGTCAAGAAGGAATTTAGCCAGATTATTCTCAATAAATTTAATAAGAATTGTGTAGCTACAGGGCTTGAGTAATATTTTGAAGATGTAAAGGTCAATAGTCCTATGTACTGATTTCATTTGTCCATTGTTTTTTTCTTTTTTTCAACTCTTCTCCTGTTCTCCTTTCTTTCTCTGTTTTCTTTTTTCTCCTTTCTATAAATGCTTACATGTATATTGTGTGTTTAATAGCCTCTGTGTTGAGGCTTGAACTTTCAACATTGAGCTAATCTGCCTCTACACCTCTGTCTCCCAAAATGCATACTTTTTTGAAAAAAATGCGTATTAAAAAATTGTTTTAAATAAGCCAGATTGGCAAAAGTAAGTTATATACTCAGGACAAGAAGATAAGAGAGTAGTAAAATACAAAAGGTTGGGGCAGTTCACCCTATCAGACTCATTGAACATTGGATGGTCAAGGTGAACTGCCATTCACTGAAATAGGAGAAATGCCAAAAACATCCTTTAAGGCAAAGCTGTCCTAGTGATTACAGAAATACCAAATTTCATATATTTTATGATATAACCAGAGTACTGATAGCCAAAATAATGATGACGTGGTTTTCTGTACGACACAATAAGTTTAATGTATTAACAAGGTAAATATAACCAGAGATGTGTGTGCTGTAATTGCTTGCTGCCCTCCTGTATGTGCATGTCTTATAAACTACATTTAAGGAGAAAACCCAGTATTTTCCAGTATTATCCAGATTAACATTTTCTAACATGAGATTATGCAACAATACATTCCTGATTGTGGGCATTGACACCAAGGTCATTCAACCATTCAGTCACTGTTCACTTGACTTTACTTCATCTGCATAATTTGATTTTGCTGCACAAATGTGGTAAATTTTGCAAAGGGTTCCTCATGCTCTATGACATTCTATTTCATGGTTATGATGGACTAGACATGAAGTACAGCTCTCCAGTGACCTTGTGACCACTAACTCAAAGTGCTCACATTGTACACATCACAGGGCTTATTTGCTTCCTCACACCAGCCTTGCACATACTTTGGGAGGTCACATTGTCATTGAAAGCAAGACTCCGTCCTTCTCAGTTTCAACAATTCATATAGTGAATTTCTTCCAAAATTTTACAATAGCATTTGAAAAGAGTTCCTTGCAAACTAGAAATGCAAAGAAAATCATCTCTATTCAATAAATCTTTCCATTAAAATTCCTCTTGCCATTGTTAATGTGGAGGAGAAGCAAAGGAGCCAGACTCAGAAAAGATAGCAAGATATTTTGTATTAAACACTTCAGTAAAGTTAAAGGAAAGATCAAAACAAGGTAATACCTCACTTCCCTTATTGTGCAGAGGGATGGTTTTGAGACATTTGTAAGTTCAGTTGGCAAGTAGCCCTAGGCACTTTCTCTCTGTTTCGGTGCTGCCATCTTGTGGACTGCCTAGCCTCAGTGAGAAGTATCGCCCTCCTTCCTTAGGGAAACAGGCCTCTTGTGTTTCATTTTCATAGGGAGGAGGCATGGATCTGACAGAAGCATGAGTGTCTTATCTTCAGGAGTCTATCGTTAGCTTAAATTTACCCCCAAAAACCTGAGTAAAAAATATAAAAATTTTTTAAAAACCCACTATAGTCAAATAGCACCTTGTAGGCCACACAAGAGAAATTATTCCTGAGAATTCACTCATACCTTCCTTTCAGATCCCAAAAGAAGCATCTTGAATATTAAAAAAAAAACAAAACAGTAGCTATTTAAATGTGACTTAGTTTTATTTTTACATGACCTTGCATTGAGGTATTTAAGTGGGATGAACAATTTATATGCAAATTTTTAAATTCATTGAAAAAGCAGAAACTACAGTTAAAATTAATTGGCCTGAAATAAAGCGCAGAAGAAAAAAATAATCTTAAGAACTGCTTCAGAGATCTGACACTAAAGACCCAAAGCATAAGCACTGCACTGAGAATACAAATGGCGTCCAGGCTGAGGCCCTCATTCCTCCATTTCTAGACTTCAGATTCCTGGTCAATTTCTAATTAAGGTTCTTTTAATTGGTGAATATCAATTTATATATTCCATCCTCAGGAACATAGTATCTTTTATATTAAGTATCGTAGAAATAGGGAGAATACTATGGATGTAATATACATGCTTTGGAAAGTAACCTTCCAGGAAATTTCATATAAAACAGGCAGTCCATACATTTTTTTATGAAGCTGGTTTTTAAAAAATTACTAAACGTGATTTTGCAAATCTTTGACATATCCGTACATCTTTGAGTTTCCTGGTTATTCTGGATTTTGTAGCTTTCCCAGAATTTTCAAACAGACATTAAATTACATATATAAATTGTGCTTTCCGTGAATGAATTAAGGACCTTTTTGACCTAGATGATTAAATTTGTCTTTCTCTGTTTGTCTCTATTTTTCTTTTCCACCCACTGAAGAGTTTCCAACATATGGTTTTAACTGTGAATTTGGCTGGGGTTCTCACAAGACATTCTGTCACTGGGAACATGACAATCATGTGCAACTCAAGTGGAGCGTATTGACCAGCAAAACGGGACCAATCCAGGATCACACAGGTAATGGAGAGTTCAATGCAGTCTAATTTCTAGAACTAGAGGTGTAACTGTGAAGGGTTTCAGGGGTCTGTGAATCTAGGGGTTGTAGAAAATACTGCAGAGCATCCACTCATGCTTTTATTTCCTAGAATTAACAAGATCTCTTGCCTAGTAGAGATACACTTAGTAGCAGAAAATGCTGATTAAATTGAGCAATTGCTTGACCTCCTGAAATATAACAAACTGGGCCAAGTTGTGTGAATTAGTACGTGTTTTATACTTTTTCTGATCCTTTTCAATGAAAAAAATTCAACATTTAAAAGTAGAAAATAAATAGCAACACAAACTCTAAATGTGCATACTCCAACTTTAACAACAATCAAATCATAGGAATCTTACTTTGGAATCTTACTTTCCTGACTCTGGACTACTTTGATGCAAGTCCGGACATATATTATGTCATCTAATTTATTTACAAATGAACAAACAATAAATGATCTTTATTCTTGTTCTCTCTGGACCCTTAAAGTAGAAGTAGTTCAGCGTGGGGTGGGGTTCTTATTCTTTTGTGGGTGATTTTAAATCTGAGAAGGTGGAAACCTCACAACACCCCACCTCCCTGTCCTGTCTTATTTTCCCTTTAAGTTTAATTGGTGGTAGAGGGATGGGTTGGGAGAGGGAGGGAACTGACACCAACCACTCCAGTGAACTCTTCTATCTACCCCTATCTTGTTTCCTTCACAGTTATTTCACTCCCCAATTTGAGGTGTGGTATAAAGAACCAGCAGTATTCTGCACAAATACACACAACACACTCACAAGGAGCACCCAACCCACAAAAATTCCCAATACTCAGTGATGCTCACAGGACTGCTTACTCAGTAGTGGCTTCCCCAAAGACACGCCAGAGGGGCATTTGCTGTTGTTGAGGGATCTCATTGAGCAAAGTTTCTCCCATGCTGGTGTTTCAGGCCAGTGGGTCAGTGAGCCAATGGATGGGAAGGGAGTGCTTCATGCCTTTCCCATTTTGTTGTTCACTTTTCCCTCAGTGAATATAACCATTAAGTAGGTCAAATAGACCTCCTTCCACCACAGCTAGCTCCTTCCTTGCCTAACGAGGATGACAAGGAAATTGGATAAAATTGGACTCCTTCAATCCTGAGATGCTTTCAATTGAATCTTAAGACAACCAGTTTTAGAAAACTTAAAATACTTTGACTGTAAACGGCACTGTACATATAAATGACATCAAATTAACCAAATGCAATTAGCTGGAATGAAAGCAATAATGGTGGAAGAATTGATGCAAAGTAAAGCAAAATGGCTCACTGGGATCTGACATTCAAAGGAAGTTAAAAGCTATGTTAGCCAGAGACAAAAGCTGAAAGGCTCGCAGAAGTGAAGCACTAATTGAGAAAATGAAAACTGAGTTCCTGATCCAGAGCTGTGACTAAAGCCCTGAAAAGTGAAATATCAGTACTGTGTGTACTGAGTATCAGAAGAAGATGGCTTGTCTTAGGATAACAGCTGAGAAGTGCGACTTCTTCAGCAGGATCTGTGTTTTTTGTACTCCCGGTCACCCAGATTTACTTAGCCAGGCCTACCCTGACTGGAAAGAGACTGCCGCAGCACCAGTAACTCAATCACTTGCCAAGAGCAGTGGGTGAGCCTGACATCTGAAAGGCAGGGCTTGTTAACATGAGAAAATGCAGGTGGAGGAGCCCTGCACAGCTCACAGGAGCACAGGCCAACAAGTCATGGGGTGCTGCACTTTGCAAATCAGACATGGAGAGTGTTTTTAAGCTAACACTACCTAGGAACAATATCCTGCTGCTCTCTTTTGAATTTATTTAAAGGAATCGCACTTGTTTTTCTGCATTTGACCTCTAAGAATAAAGCTATGTACCTCCTCAGAGAGGGTTCCTGAAGCTCAGAATCTTCGCCTGGTTCACTGGGCACATGGCACCTGAGCAGCCCCACTGTTACATGGCAGGTGTGTTGGGCACAGGAGACTCATGCATAAAGGAGGGTGGCCCCACCCTTGAAGAGCCCCCAGTCTGGCTATGGGTGGAGATGATCACAGTGCAGTGGAATGAGGGAGCCCAATGTCAGAAGTGATCATGAAAGATAAGACAGGAGGGGTCGGAGAAAGCAGTCCTCTCTTTGAGACACAGTAAACTCAGCATGAGTAAGGAATGACCTGTGCAAAAATGTGAAGGGGAGGGGTCTGTGTTTTGGCAGATTGCCAGTGATGTGGTTTGGACAGATTCCTTTGTGAAGCAGTTAGATATGGGACAGGGGATGGGCTGAAGGCAGTGAAGGGCATTTTAAACAGAAACATGACATGAACAAATTTTTCAAAGTCCGCAATGGCAGCAGGGCCAAGGCCATGGCAAATCTCTCAGACAGTTTTCCTCCTACCCATGTCCACCTACCTTCTGTCTGCCACCTATTCCATGACTTGCCCAAATCAACTCCATGGGCACAATGAATGCATTTCCTCTCTGCAAATCCCCAACTTCAGTCTTTTTCCATAAGATTGTGGGAGGAGGTAGCGGCAAGATGGGTATATTGTCTACCTGTTCACTGTCCATCTTGGTGGACTGATCTGCTATTCGGCTCAGTGAAGTGGCACTGTTTCCCAGACAGGCCACTGCCACTTGCTAAATTAGTCAAATAAGACAAACCCTAGGAGTGACTTAGTGCAGTCACAGGGGACCCTTCATAAGCACTGAGAGCATCAATATAGTACTGGAGCTGTGATTTTTATCTGCTCCCTCCTTTTCTTATTCCACCTGTCAGAGACATTAAGCGTGCTTCAGTGCAATCTCAGATAAGCAACCAGGTGAAGGAAGAAAGCTGCCTATTGACTCATCCACTCCCACCTGGACACTGTTGACACAGGTGAGCAGATATAAGGATCTGCTCATGTGTGTACCATGAAAAATTGTATCACAAATACATACCTCACAGATAGTAAACAAAACAGCCTGCTGCCCACTGAGGCCTGAGCACCAGATTCACACTTACATCAGGTGAGGCAGAGAGGAGGCAATTTCTATTTGCAGAGCAAACAGGGAAACATGAGTTGTGTGTTAGACCAGGTGGTGGCAGGAGGTAATGTTCCCACTGTGGGTAATTAAAAGCAAAGCCAAAAGTAAGTCCTCACAGCTCCGTAAGTGCTATGTTGCCAAAATGCCACTTCCTAATAAGCCTCAAAAATGCAACCTTGCCTCTCCTCAAACCAGAGCCTTGCACCCCACAGGAGCCAGGGTCACAGTTCAGATTCAAGCTCTCAGGTTCACTTCAGGAATTTATAAGCCATTAAAATAAACTAGAATATTAATAATCTGAATTTGGGGAAAAAGATCACTAGATTATTTGGGGAAAAATGCAGCTTCCTTATTATCAAGCAGTTATAGTGATCAAATTATCATCGGCCAGAAGTCTTGCTGCTTGAATGATAAATAAGAATACATCTAAATAACCGTTTCCATTTAGTGTCTGTGTTCACACAGGTGCTGCTGAGGCAATCTGTAAAGCTGCACAAAAGTAGCTCTGCCTTGCGCTCTCAGTCTGCTTGCGATGGCACAGAGGCGCTTTGAGTCACAGTCCACGTCCGTACAACAGCACTTGGAATGAATGGTGTCTCAGTGCTGCTTTGCAGCCTTCTCCCAGCCACAGGTCCATTTACAGCAGCTCACAACAGAGCCTTGGGTCCCCAACAACTGTACCCCGTTCCCTTTCCACTGCAGGTCTGGCTTCTGGGTGCTCAGCCCAGGAGAGAAATTTTGAGTGGTAGAAGTTTGAAGAAAAGAACAAAGGAGTCATAAATTTGGGCACTCTCCCTGACACAGTTTTTTGTCACAACAGGAGATGGCAACTTCATCTACTCTCAAGCTGATGAAAATCAGAAGGGCAAAGTGGCTCGCCTGGTGAGCCCAGTGGTTTATTCCCAGAACTCCGCCCATTGCATGACCTTCTGGTATCACATGTCTGGTTCTCATGTGGGCACGCTGAGAGTCAAGCTGCGCTACCAGAAGCCAGAGGAATATGACCAGCTAGTCTGGATGGCCATTGGTCACCAAGGAGACCACTGGAAGGAAGGACGTGTCCTGCTACACAAGTCTCTGAAACTTTACCAGGTAAACTCCTTCCCAGGGTGGGGAGAGCAGCTGCTCAGGGACACAGGGGCTGTGTTCTGAAGGTTATCAAATGAGATGTGGGAATCATTCCAAAAATTATTTCGGAGGTTTCCCAAACCTGAGATATTGCTGCAGTGATGATAATCTCAGCAGCATATTTCAATGTTCTCAATTACAGGAATAGAACCAATTTGCTGAGAAAGGGGCAAATATGTTACTTTATAATCCATTTTGGGACTGTCACAACATTCCCAAATGAACATTCCTTTTATTTCCTGCTTTTTTCAGTTTTAAATTTTATATTATGAAAAGAGTGTGTGAGGAGAAGTTTTATGCCATCACCAGGCACTTAACATGGATAGCTGAGTAAAGCATGCAGTAACGCGAAATTTCATGAATTTATGCGCCATAGCTTGAGCTGAGCAAGCATTGGTGAACACTGCTATTTGGGACTGAACATTTTAATAGTGTGGGAATGATCTAATTTTTAGGTGATTTTTGAGGGTGAAATCGGAAAAGGAAACCTTGGTGGAATTGCAGTGGATGACATTAGTATTAATAACCACATCTCACAAGAGGACTGTGCACGTAAGTACAATTTCTATAGCAACTAGTGGAGCACTTGCCCAGGGCAGGATTCTTGCCATGTGACGGTCCTTGTCTTGCTCATCTAGACCTGGAATTTCACTGTGGCCTATGAGCTTATCATGTGACATCAATATCCTGTTTCAACAGGGCAAAAATCAGGTCAGTTTTACATTTAGCTACCCCATTACCTGACCTATTTCATTTAGAATGTCTGGTTGGTCCCTACAGAACTATATAATGATATGGATTCCAAAGATCATATCAAAGAAAAACTCAGTTTACAGACTATATATGCCATACCAAAACATTTTAATGATCAGTGGAAAGCTCAGACATCTGGATAATTCTAAATATTTGTATGCATAAACAACACAGCAGGACTTTGAAAATTTTGATCACAGTGAATTTAAGATTATATTGTTAATGAATCATAGAAGCTATAATTTTTGCTTTATTACAAAAGCATAGGTATTTCCAACTAAAGTATTTGAAATGATTCAAAAGAATAAATTAAATTTAGAAACTTTGCCTAGTATTTCAGAGTTTATGTTTTTTTATTGGTCTGTTGTGTGTGTGTGTGTGTGTGTGTGTGTGTGTATGGTAAAAGTCAGATAAAAAACTAATCCATATTCCCTAGTTCTTAATATAGAATTATAAATAACATCAGTAATGGCAATGCAATAGCACAGTAATTAGTCTTAAGCTCCATTTGTTACACTTAAATTTTTGTTATATATTTTTATATAATGGAATGTTAATTGTAACAAAATGGAATAAGTTTATTAGGTGGACTTAAAGCAAAGGAGACTTGTTGGCTATAATGGATTTTTGGTCGCTTCAGCAATTTACAAAGCTTTTTTATACAATATATTGAATATACATAATCCCTAAATGGCAATAATTTGATTGTGTCAATTAAAGAAATTTGGGGAAATAAAAGAGCAGTGAATAAAATCTACTTTTTTGTACTATGTAAGGGAATATATTTATTGTCACACTAGTTAGCAAATCTTCATAGAAAAGGATATTTCAGTTGCAACTCCTTTACAAATTCCCCACATCAAAGTCTACACTACTGTTAAGAGATATATTACAGGTAGTTACACAGTGCACATAATGCCATTGCTTTCTTATTCCAGGGTGAGGGTGATGATGGTGACATTTTTTTAATGTAGAGCAAACTCCACGAGCTAAAACAAAGAAACAAATTCATTTCAGCTCAATAAGTTTTAACTGACCGCCTACTGTGTACAAAGCAGCATCCAGTACTCCCATTAACATATAGAAGACTGAGACAATTCTATTAGCTCTTTCCTTTTCATATGACTGGTGTACTTTGTTGTAGCTGTCACTAGGCACTGTACTCAGAAAGTCACAGCTGAAGTCCCATTATACACTTTCTATTGCTGTACCATTAAAAAGATGTCTAGGATAATTATATAATTACTCATCAAATATTTATTGAAGCCCCTACTATGTTCTGGACACTGTTCTAAATGTGGTGATATAGCAGTGAACAAAGTACTAAAAATCCCCTGCCCTCTGCTCAGAACCATAAGAGATGTTGGCATTCCACTTTTTCCAGAGGGTTTTCTATTTTTCATTTTTATTTTTTTGGTAAGACAAAGGACACAGTCTCTTGCCTCAAAGAACTGGCATATTATCTGGGAAACCAAACCAACACTCATCAAACTTAGGAAGCTGTTGCCTACAAAGGCACAGGCTGGTAGCCATATGAACAACCCTGCTTCTATTTCTTATTTTCACCAAATTTCCCACACTCCAGATGCCAAGACTGTTTCCCTGTACCCTTACCTGTTCCTAAACAACACACTTGGCTAACAGCACTGCCACCTACCTGGAGTTAGCACCGCTACATAATAATTTCACAATGCCTCTGTCGCTCCACAGCTTTGTGGTGGGTCGGCTGTACTCAAACTGCAAAGGAAAGCCAGCTGAGCCATGAGCACGTGTGTGTTTGTGTATATATATGAAAGGCTTATGTAGTTTGTGCGACTGTATTTTGTTGGTAGTTCAAATATCTCTTTCAATTTTGCTTGACTTGTCAGGACCAGCAGATCTGGATAAAAAGAACCCTGAAAATAAAATTGATGAAACAGGTAAATTTGTCTTCTTGACCAATTTTAAAAATAATTTTCTGTGGCTTTCATTCTATGTATAGGAAACCTTTCTGTCACAGTGCAATCTAAGCTGCCCGAAGCCGCCAGACCCTGTGGCAGTCTGGCTTGTGCAAGTGGCTGAGCCCTGGGGCAGGGTGCCAGCCAGGCCCTCCCCTCCCTGAGCTGGAAGAGGATTTAGAGGATAATAAAGGGAACCAGGCTCATTTTATAACTGGAAACAGAAAACTAGAGAAGACCGAGACATTCCCAAGACCTGCAGTGATTTCCACACTGTAATTTGAAACCAGCCCAAATACTTGAGCCTGGTTGATATCCAGAGACAGTCTTTAAAGCAATGGGACCCAGTGTCTGTGACAGTCTGTTAAGTTTGGTCCATATGTTACCATCCTCCTCTACTGGAACCCTAGTTTTGTGATGATAATGGTAAGGATTATTTGAGGAGCTAGTCTGCCCCAAGCACTTTACTCACCCCGAAGGTTATCTCTCTACTCCTCGCAGCTGCTCTCTGAGGTGTATTTATCCCCATTTTCAGATGAGGAGACTGAAACTCAGGACAGTGACTTGACTGAAGTAGCAGAGCCACTTAGGTGGCAGCCTCTAACATGAGACTGATTAACTTGAAAATATGTTTTCTTTGAACACTACTTGGTGATCCAATTCAAGATATTTGATCAGTTAGGCCTTGTCTGATGTTATTTTATTTCCAGAAGTTTCCCTACTTCCCAGCCAGCAGCTGTTAATCATTGAACACTTTTCCCAGCCCTGCCTGTCAACATCGACATCTGCTGCTCTTAGCAATGTGGTCCTACCTTAGCCAGACTTGGATCTGACAGAGACACGTGGCTCATTTAGCTTAACCACATAGCCTGCTCTGAGATGTAAACTTTGTTAAAGGTTGTTTCAAAACAATGTTTTATCAAGGGAGAGGATATTAATATGCCCCCATGGGTTGTTTGCCCCTGTTTAGGGACTTGCATCTCCTATTTTTAGTTTTTTTTTTATTGGAATCTTCATTGATTTGAACACTCTAAGTAAATGCCACACACAATACGCATTAACATTTTAGTCTCATTTCTAGTACCAGGTAATTAGGCTCAAAGATCCCATGTTCAAAATCCTTCATGTTCCACTCTAAAGAAAACATTTCTCCAGGGACTGAACTGCAGGGTAGCATGACTATCGCCACTGAAACCACCAGGGCTGCTCAGATGCTGATTATTAAACTTGTTCTATTTAGCACAGCACAGCACAGACCTGGCCTCTAGGTTGCAGCCGTACATGGCCCCTTTTAAATGTCAGTAGCAAGCATTCCCTTGTTCCAAAAGGTCTCTTTTTCTTGAGTGAAACCACTGTAGACTTGGGAGAAACTTGCCTGACTTGAAGCTTTTACATGTAGGAGAACAAGCCGTGTATAAACCATGACAGACAGTGGGCCCGCCCCCAGGAAAGGGCAGCTCGGAAAGTTTCCCAGTTCCTGGGTAGGATCAGGGGAAGGAACACACAGGGAATGGTTAAATCCTCCGCTGGACAAATGTGAGACTAAGCATTTTGCAAATGCTTAGTGACTCTATCTGGCCAAGGACTAAAAGCACAGATTACAATCTAGCACAGATGGTGAATTGCATGAAATCTGAATTACATTAGAACATAAACTCCACTGTTTACCCAGAATTGGTTGTTTCCGTGTGCTAGGCTAGCTGTCAGGGCCACAGCTCCCCAGCACCCCACCCCGCAACACACTCACCTCCATTCCCAGGAGTGAATCAAACACAACCTGGGTGTTTACCAGCATCAGGGAGCCAAGCCCCACTTCAGAAATCCTCCGCAAGCTCTGGGGACAGGACAGAAAACGAGCATGTGATTTTTGTCTTTATCCTTCCTTTTCTCTATTGTTCTGTCTCCTTCCATCTGGTATGTTGGCAGAGTTCATGTTGCCAATTTTGTTTTTCTCCCCAGGGAGCACCCAAGGATACGAGGGCGCAGGAGAAGGGGACGAGAACATTTCCAGGAAGCCAGGCAATGTGCTGAAGACATTGGACCCCATCCTCATCACCATCATAGCTATGAGTGCCCTGGGTGTGCTGCTGGGCGCCGTCTGCGGGGTCGTGCTGTACTGCGCCTGCTGGCACGGCGGGATGTCAGAAAGAAACTTGTCTGCCCTGGAGAACTATAATTTCGAACTGGTGGATGGCGTGAAGTTGAAAAAAGACAAACTGAACACACAAAGTACTTACTCGGAGGCATGAAGGCAGACAGATGAAAAGACGAGTTGGAGAATGAGATGGAAGGGCATAAGAGCAACTTAACGTTGATCTTTCACTGGACAGGCTGGGAAACGCGTTGATGACGCTGAGCCAGGCTTTTCTCAGGAGCTTCAAAGAGTATGGCCGACAGACGTGAAAAAGTTAGCTGTGTTAACAATCGGAATCATGTACAGTAAGCTTTTTTCTGTTGGTTTAATTTGAATACTCAAATGCTGGTGTTGAGACCAAGTATGATTGACTTAATGATTCATTTTGACTCCCCCTCTCTCTTCGTCCTTTAACGAATACTTTTCAGAAACTGTGCAAAATCCAAGATGCTGGCGCCAAGTGTATTCCCTGGGGCCCTTTTGACGGACATGCTACCTGTAGCCCATTGCCCAGAGTATATTAGAATAACCACATTTCAGTGGACTCCTGAAGCTGTACCTGTGTATAATTGCCCGCGTCGTGCATAGGCAAAGAAGGATTAGGATGTTTTATTTTAATATACTGTAGCCTCAGCCGATATAGTGTGTCCGCTCTGTTTACGAAGCAATACCGTCAGATTTCCTTGATGTTTTCCAGTGTTGTACTAAACCTCGTGCTTGTGAACTTCACACAGAAAACTGCCATTACTGGACACTGCTGGCAACTGGGTGTGCTGCTGACAAACACAACAGAAAATTCTTGGCACTGGCTAGTCCATGTCCTCTCAAGTGCCTTTTTGTTTGTACTGGTTCGCATTGTGTTACATTAACGACCTGCTCTGTTCCTTGCTAGCTCTTTAATCAAACCCCGGTGGCCCACTGTCTAAGAAGAAAGTATATTTTAGTGTGAGACGTCAGCTCCCGGGAAGGCAAGGGCTGGGAATATTTGTCAACGTGGCTTAATTGTTCTGCTTTTTCTGTAGTTCAATTTCATGTCTCTTGATCCTTTTGTATAAAGCTGCAATATTCTCTCCTATGGTTCTTTCATATGGAATGTATTTTCAAATGTAAACTCTTTCTCTCTTATCTCTCTGTCTTCCTTCTCTCTTAGAATTTAAGCATTTGCCATTGTCCAGAAAAGAAACTTGCAGCTTTAACCTGCTGGTAATGGCAAAGAATTTTACTAGACTTTATGTTTAAAAATAAATAAATAAGGGAAATTCCTAACTTTGCCCTCCAAAGTCTAACTTTGGTTTTCTTGTTAACTGGTAAAAGTGACAGTATCTTTTTTCCTTAAACCATTTGTCTGTCTATTCTAATCAAAATGATCTTTGCATTTAATAGATATAATGACAACTTGAGAGGAGAAATAATACCAATTGGCTTTCAAATGAGACCCAAAGAAAGGACTGGATACAATTCTCCCAATGTCCAAAAATATGAGATTTTTACATCCCTATAGGCAAAAATGTTCCCTGAGATCTTCATGTTCTTGTGTTGGGTAAGACAAGGAAGTGGAAGAAAGAACACTTAATTTAAGAAAGTGGTTAGAAATCCTGGTGCCTGGTGGTAAAGTATGTGAGGGATAAAAAATTAGTAAAGTCAAAACAAATATTGTTTAAAATCCATTTAGCAGCAACCCTGACTTGAAAAACAGACTTGAATGAGTGCTTCTAGAAACTTCCTTGCGCTCACCAAAAAAAAAAAAAAAAAGCCTGCCTTGGGACTGGGAAGACCTAAGCCTCTAACAAAGAAGTAAATATCTTATCAGATAGCATGTGAATTAATCCAGAGAAGCTTTGGTTGTTTTCTGTCTGTTTGTGTCACATGGTGCTGTACATAAGAACCTTTAGATCTCCTTCCCTTCCTGCATTGCTATAGGTCTCACTCAAAAACATTTGTGGGAGTTGCGTTTGCATCATGGAGGAGACAGTCCATTCATCTTCATTTAGTTGGATTAAGAATGTCTTTCTTAATACTGTTTCCAGGAAAGTATTGATCTCTATGAAAAAAGAATAGATTTTTGTCCCCAGAGGCATTCATTCAGTTGTCATAATCATACCAGGACGAAAGCACTAAGACTTGATTTTTTTTTAAGACAATGGACTTAAAGTTGTCCTCATCCAAGGAAAAATGATACTGAAACTTTAAATTTTAAAGTATCTTGCACTGATAAATATATTTAAAAATTATATGTTTATAAATTTATTAATTTGTAAAGGCAGTGTTACAAAATGTTCGGTTTATATTATTTTAGATTGTTTCGTAATTTTTAAAGGTGTAAAATAACATATTTTTTCTTTATTGAAATCTATAAAACTTTCTGTAGTAAAATGTTTTCATTTTACTGGTATATTATTATTGCTTCATGCTTTGTACCATCATAAAATTTTGTGCAAATTTTTTTTACAGAAATTTTTATTTTCTATGACAATATGATACTTGTAAATTGTTGTTTCAAAATGAACAGCAAAGCCTTAACTTTAAGTGACATTTGTATTCTCAAACACTGAGTAGCATAAAAACTGCATAGAACTGAACTGTAACTTAAATTCCAAACTATGACTACTACATTCCAAAGAAACAGTTGAATTAAACATTTTCGTAAAATATCCCAAACCTGATGGCTTTTATTATATTAGCTTTGTTATTATTAAAGAAACTGGTATTATTCCAGCATCAAATAAATTTCAAGGTTTTTTTTTTTTTTAAGTTCTCTTTTAACAGTAATGTCTTAATAAGGAGAGAAGATTAAGAAGACATTTCCTGAAGGCAAAATACCAACCAAACTGGACACTTGTCAAGATAATCAATAGAGAATTTAGCCTTTTAAGTGGAAGATTTCCAATGCCAAATTGTGTGTCAAATGTTCTATATTCCATTTGGTAAAGTTTCTTTTTTAAATGAAATTCACAAGTACCTGCTAGCAAGTGTTCTTGTAGAAAACAGGTGATAAATCCGATGGTCTTTATGCATGTACCAGGCTACATTTAGGTACAGAGCAAAGTTGAGCATGGCAGTACCACTGGCTATTTGGTAATTCTTAGGAAAAATCTTATTCCATCTGTGACCAAAATAATAGTAGCAGTAGTAATAGCAACAACAAAACCAAGGGAAGTATTTAACTAAAGCACGTTGAGTAGGACCCAGCCATAAACTTGTTACAATATTGGCTTACACTAATCCTCCTATCCACAGACGAATAATTCTGTCTTCACCTTTTTCTGATTGTAGGAACTCCATGAGAGGTAGGCTGCTCTGCACAGCTCTTTGCAGTGAATCAATACTTATGCTTTTCTCTGGTTGCTTATACCTTTTGCACCTTCCAAGATTTAACAAGAAAAGGGTATTTTCCCTGCTAAGTGGGTTTTTAGGTCCCTTTGCTTAGAGAAAAGAGTCAGAGATAGTGTCAGAGCAAGTGATCACTTTAATGAGCTCAAATTGTATTTGCTTATTATGGATGTTTCCAGAAAACACAATGACTTGCAAGGAGTCTATCAGAATTAATTCAGAAATACTTTTTGAAAAGTACTTAGGGCCTTGGACTAATATTATCCCTGTTTCATTGTTTGAGAAGACCTGAAATATAGATGCTTTTTACCCCTTTCTTATCCCAAGTTAGTGGCTAAGCTAGGCTTTTCTTACTGGGCTAAATGAGCTAAATCACTGAACAGTGCTTCCCAAAGTCAGGAATTAAGTAACATGAGGATTGAAACATTTAACTTATAACATGAAAAATATTTATTGTTCTGTCTCCTGTCTTCCCTGCTAACTTACTAATTGCCACTTGGGATGAATTGCACTATATCTTTTTGCAAATCAAATGGATTTTGCAACATTCCACAATGTTTGTTTCCCAATGGTAATTATAGCTGTTGCATTGCATTAAAAAGCAGTTCTCTCAAGAATTAGCACTGTTTTCCTACACTATATCCACCAAGGGATCTTAAGCAGCTTTTCAACTTGGAGGTTGAGAAACCTGAGTGAAGAGAGCCTCGAACTGAATAGAACAGAGTACCAAGAGGCATGTAAGACCAGGATGATAACTGACTTTTCTAATGTTGCAAAATGTCCTGCAAGGATTCAAAGCTGAGCAGGTTCACCTGGGGTTCAGGCAGACAGAAGAAAATATGTGGAGCCATCAGGATGTCTGACATGCCTTTATTCTAGGGTGAGGTGATCCACATTCACTGCAAGCTATAAGTTGCACCGTGGAAAGTCCCAATTTCCTTATATACTAAGTGCACACAAAACCAGCAGGGTGCCAATATCTGACCTTCTGCTTATATAACAGACCTTGATTCTGCGCATGCAGGCCCGTAAACAGATTTATAGAAACACTGCTAAGTCCCAGTTTCCCAGATATCCAGGTGAGGAAGCCGGACTGACTCCATCATCCCTACATTCCACCCCTTCAGGGTTCCTCACTGTAAAATCTACACAAGGGTGTCTTCCACGAGGGTGCCTTGGCAAGGAGGGAAGAGCCCTGCCCCCAAATGCTGCAGCAGATGTACAAGCTACAATAGCACACAACCAAAACACAAGCACTGCCACCCCAGACAGCAAGGACCCACCCTCATTCTGTAGCTAAGGATGCCCACCATTCCTGCAGGGGATCACCTGTTAGGCATTCAATAGCATGGGTCTCAGAAGCTAATGCCCATAGATCTTGGCTAACATTGTTACAGACATCTGGAATAGACCTATTGAACTCCAGCCTACTTGGGCTTGTCCTTTAGGGTTTTCAACACATCGTGGGGCTGGTCCAGCCAACTCCATGGCCTCCGTCATGAACCACCCTGAGTCATCCCATATGGAGTAGTCAACTAATGACCAGGGCTGGTCATACCATTGTCCCATCCCAGCATAGGCGTTGGTCCAGCTCGCATTCCACAGGGAATGTGTGTTGCTCCACTGATATTGTAACCAAGTCCAGTTTGCAATGGAAGCTGGAAAGATGCACCATGGGAGGCCAGCAGCTGTGCTAAGGGGGATTTCAGAGCAGATCCAGCATGCTGATTGGTCAGCCACTGAAGCATAGGTAATACCCAGTCAACTAAGGTATTAGCTTGTACCCTAGGGGCGAAAAGACAAAGCAATTATTGGAACTAACAATAGCAAATTACAACCCTCAGGTAAAATACAAGCAAATTTCTGGTCAGCCGGTAAGACAGTGGCTGGAAGAGGGGGCCTCCCAGGGTACCTTTCACACCTTGACTAGGGGTTCAGCACTTACTTGCAACAAGAGTGGAGAACTTATAATGGGCCATAAGAATATCACAAAGGAGCCATGGAGAAGTGTTTCATGGTCTGCTGGCCCTGGGTATATCATTTTTAAGGTTGAGGGTGATGTCCCAATCATCCAAGGCACTATTTGCAAGTTTCTCTCCACCACTTGTCCTCAGGGGGCAACAAGAGCCACCCAGCACATATGGGGTGCCTTTATTTCCCAACGCCACGTCCAAGTGGCTGTTTGTCCGTGCTCTAGGCCCTGAGGTTCAGGAAACAGAATGTTTCCTTGTTTTCCCATGCCTGGTTTTAGCAAAGCATTTCTAGTCTACTTGTAGGTAAATTGGAGTGGCAGTCTGGTAAAGTAGTACTTTCACCGGAACTGAGCCCCCCTGCAACTCCTCTCATTTACAGTTCAGAGGACTGTCCATAAGCATTTTATCTAGCCCCTCAATGTAAGGGTGGCAGCCATGGCTTGCAGGCCCTGCTTTAATGAGCCAGCCCTTATATCGTTCAATCATCCCGGCAGCTAGGGGGTGATAGGCAACAAGGAACTTCTAGTCAATTTGCAGGTCTTGGGCCCATTGTTGCATCAAGGCCCCTGTAAAGTGCTTTCCCTGATCACTTTCAATGATCAAGGATTGCCCACAGGTGGCGCATAAGCACTCTAATGCAGTGAACACCACTTTTTGATTTGGGTGCCGTACGGGGTAAGCAGCCAAGAGTCCGGTGGCCGTGTCCACATATGTGATTGCATATTTATACCTCTCTGAATGAGGTAGGGGTCCAATCCCATCAACCTGCCACTGGGTCAGCAGTACCCATCCCCGCTCCACCTGCCCACTAGTTTCAACAGGCCTCTGGGGATGCTCTCATGAGCAGACAACATAGGTCTTACAAGCTTCCTGTACCACAGCTAAGATGACAGGCAACCCCCAAGTTTTTACAGTAGACCACATGGTCTTCTGGCCAGGATGTAAGAAGTGACGGTATAGCCACCAGGCCAACTCTTTCCCTGAAAGGCCAGCAGGTACCGTTTCAGGTGATTGCACCCTGGCTAGAGTACCAGCCTCATCATTCCTGGGGAAAGCAAGGAGTCCATGCCCAGTCATATGATATACAGTGATTTGTTTCTGGTGGCCTAATTGCCATAGGTCTTGCTACAAGGACCGCCCCCATAATGGCCTATGTATAACCAGCCATTTATTTGCATGCCATGCAGAGATCCATAACATTAGCACCCAGTACATAACCCAACTATCTGTGCAAATAGTCAAGGGCAGTGCTTCATTTGCAACCACAAGCCACATGCCCCACAGCTCTGCCCAGTGGCTACTCTGACCGACTTCAGTGTCAAACCAGATTGTATCTGTTTCTGGTTGAATCACTACAACAGTCCACACAGTGGGCTGGCCCCATCAGTATACCATGCGTCTGAGGGAATGTGTGCCTGCTCTTCACAGAAGGGACTAGCTTCCACTTCTTCTATTGTGTTAGAGTCAGGAGATTTTTCATCTACATAGGTAACAGGGCCCAACACTTCCTTCAACTCGGCCCGCAGGGGCCTAGTCAAAAGAGTACTCCCTAGTTGCAGATATGTCCTCGACTTAGCCAATTGGACACCTGGGCTGTCCCACTGTGAGACTTGGCCATTCAGTCTTAGGCCCACCCAGGAATGGATTAAGTGGTCCTTACTGTCATAGGGGCAGTTCCTGTTAAAGCTTCTGTGGCCAACAGGGCAGCATACACCGCTGCCAGTTGCTTTTCAATCAGGGAGTACCATACTTCTGCTCCCTTCCATAATTGGGACCAGAATCCCAGGGGTTTGATGTAGTCATTCTGATCACTGCCAAAGACCCCACCTAAAGCCTTTTTGAGTCACATGCATATGTAACTCATGAGGTCTAGTGGGATCCAGAGCACCCAAGGCCTGAGTTTGTTTAATGATGCATTTTGCTCCTTGGAGCACTTGTTCCAAGGTCAGGGTCCAGTCTTAGCTCTCTTCTTCTTTCACCAAAGCATATAAGGAGTGATCAACTTGAGAGAGGTGGGACACAAACACTCTCCAGTACCCCAGCAGTCCCTTAAGTCTGGAGCTGTTTCACAGTGGTAGGGGTAGGATATGCCTAAATTTTATCTGTCACCACATTGGGGATCTCTTTTGTCTTACCCAACCAGAAAACCCCCAAGAATTTGACAGACAATCCAGGCCCTTGTAGCTTGGCTTTGTTGACTGCCCAACCACATGACTTCAGGTGTGACACTTACATCACTGCCTTTTCTAATTCTGCAAGAAAATCACTGGCTAGCAAAATATCATCACTGTAGTAAAAAAGGCATGCTGGTGCAGGCTGTGGTCACTTAGCCAGGTCCTCTGCCACAAGCCCATGCCAGATGGTCGGGCTGTGCAGGTACCCGTGAAGGAGCACTGTTAAGGTCCATTGTCGGCCCTCCCATGTGAAGGCAAACTGATCTTCACTCTCCAAAGCAATAGCAATGGAGAAAAAGGCATTGGCCAGATCGGCCACAAAATGGTAAATTCCCAACTCATTAGTTAACCAGTTCATCAAGTCCATCACAGAGGTGACTGATGCATATATTGGGGGAGCGACCTTATTCAGCTCCCAGTAATCTACCGCCATTCTTCATGTTACTATCTGGCTTCTGCACTGGCTACATGGGGGAGTTTAAGGGTCTGTGGGCAGCCCTAATTATTTTCACCTTTTCCAGCTCTCCTATACTTGCCATGACCTCCTCATGGCCCGCAGGCAACCGGTACTGCTTTACCGCCATCACCCATTGTGGGGACAGCAACTGAACAGGGGGGAAGCTCAGCATGTCCCTGCAGAATGGCTCTTACCACTCGCACTCTCAGGCGGAACTTCCCCACAGTGGTTTGCAGCCGCAACCCTGGGAGCATCTCAATGCCCAGGATATACTCAGGAATGAGGGACACATAAACAGTATATTCATGTGGCGGGGGCAATCACCCAGTACTCGGGGAAAGCCACACAGCCTTCATCTTTACACTGCAGTCTCCGTAACCATCAATAGAGGCCTCAGGCCCTGGAAGCTTGTCAGGGTTTCAATAGAGGAGAGTGAATTCTGCCTCTGTGTCTACTACAGCCAGGACCCACTGGACATTTGTAGGGGACCAGTGGATAGCCAATTCCACATGCATCCTCCAGTCCCCACCTGTCCCCTACAGATGGGTTCCTCAGTCCTCTCCCTATCCAAAGTTCCAAAGGATATCTCCTCCTTCTTCTCAGGAGGTTGGCACAGCAAGATGGTCTTCCAGATGCACAGTACGGGCCTCTGGGATCACATCCCCGGGTTTTTCCTTCCATTCCTTCTTCTCTGGGGCTGCAAGAAATGTTGGTCAGCTCACAACTGTTTCCACAGTTCTAATAAGTAGGCGTTTGGCTTCCCACCAATCTTTTTTTGATCTACTTCAGCCCCCAAAAGATCCACCCACATCTGGGTCCTAGTCATCCACACAGGGTCACTTTTGACTGAGAGACAGAGGGGGTCCAGGACACCGCCCGAAATCCTCTCTGTTGCCTCCACCTCTTCACCTCTCCTAGACTTGTCATCATTGTGGTGACATCATTAATACAGAGCCTGACATATGGGGCTAAAATAACCATGAGGGATCCAAATGAAGCGGAAGTGGCGTGCAGCAGCACCAGATCCTTCATTTCTACCATAACACATCCATCATCAGGGCCATGAGTATTGAGATTAAACATGGTCTGGCACATGCCCAGCTCCCGGAGGATCTGCACTAAGTCTGCATAGGACTGCCATTTACTTGGCATCTGGCACATCTCCTACATCTTCCCAGACTGTGCAAATAGCTGCCATGACCCATTCTAACAAAGAATGAGATCCCTGTCCCTTATGTTGTAGCCACTGGTGCAGGGAGGGGTGAGTTGTGATAGGATCCAACTTTTCTATCCCATTTTCAGTGCATATGATACTATCCACCCCTAAATCCCAAAGGTGGAGGAGCCATTCTGCCAAGGGCTCCCCAGGCCACTGTCAAAACTGCTTTGCCAGATCTACTAACTCAGCCTGTATATAGGGGCAGTATGTTGTATGCTCAGCCATCTGGATGGGGCTAGACAGACTCCCCCTAGATGCCCTTGGTCACTGTGATTTCACTCCTGGGTTGGCCCACAAGGAACTCAGTTCCTCTTCCACCTCCCGAAGAGAGGGGGGCCACTGCAATTCCACTGTCCTGAGGTCTTCCAGGGCATGGACTGAGCCTCCAAGGCTTTCGCTCCCTCTCACAGCCCTCATAACTTTACCACATCACAAAACGCAGTCTCCTCTCCCTCGCAGGGCTCTCATAACTTCACTGCATTGTGAAGTGCAGCCTGTGTCCCAGCTCACAAAACTAAGAAACACCCAGCCCATGGCCCCTGAGGCCACCCTGCACTTGGCTTCTCCAGGGTCTCCCCTACCACCTGCAGGGCCTTCTCTACCATGTTGGGTGTGCCACTAACATTTGGCCAGTCCTGGGTGGGGGGAGTCCAAGCCGCAAGGAACCCTGCCACTGAATACCACATACCAATGTCAAGCTACCCCTCTAATCTCTCCTCTAGGGATCTGGATGGTTCCATATCGTACTGCGATGAATCCTACCTACTATGCCAATTGTCTGGCAAGCATTCAAGGATGGGCAGGTTCATACAGAATTTGGGCACAAGGAAGAAACTATGCAGAGCCATCGGAATGTCTGACATGCCTTTATGCTGTTGGGGGGCATCCACGCGTGTTGCAACCCAGAGGTTGCACTATGGAAAGTCCCGGCTCCCTTATTTACTAGGTGCACACAAAGCCAGCAGGGTGTCAATAGCTGACCTTCTGGTTATATAACAGGCCTTGACTCTGCATGCGGGCCCTGAAGCAGAGTTATAGAAGCACTGCTAAGTCGCAGTTCCCCTGATATCCAGGCAATGGAGCCTGACTGACTCCATTGTCCCTACACAAAGAAACAATGCAAAGTGATACAGATGAGAGCATCATGTTATTCCACACATACCACTTGATTGTCAGCAATAAAGGTCCTATGAACTTATTGCATCATTTCAGAGTAAACCCCACTTCATGGAACCCTTCTTTGGTAATGGCAGTAAACTTCTTTAATTTGAAAGCATTAACTGTTTTCACAGTGGCTCTGTGAGGTAAGTTTTATAATTATACCAATTTATCAATGAGCAATCGAAAGTTTAGAGACACTGAGTGAGAATCCAGGATGTATCTTGTCTCATCCCCTCTCCATGACCCCTATCATTCCACAGCCCTGCATTATCCTGTGAGATGCTCATGCAGGCCCTTGCTACTCAAGAACCAGCAGCAGCAGCACCTGATGCCTCTTAGAAATGCAGAGTCTCAGGCAACACCTCAGATTTTCCAAGTCATTTTACCAATATCCCCAGGTAACCTGTATTTCCATTCATTAGGTGTGAGAAGCACCTACATAGCCTGCAATTACACTGAACCAGCTGTGTGAGAGTTTGCCTTGCTTCTAATGGTGGTTTTGGGGACACTCAGAGATGGGGAAACAAAGCAATTTTCAGAAAAGTCTTAGTGCAGAGAAGCCTGAAAAACAGGGTAAGATTAGTCAATTAGAAATCCCACTCAGAAGCACTTTGTGGCTATTCTGTCTGATCACTTGCGAAGGGCCTAAACATAGGCATTTCTGAGAAGGAAGAGATAGAGTCAATGAAATATTTTGCTGGATAAAAATTTCAAAGTTCTACAGAAACACAGCAAATACTCTGTGACTCATCACAGGGAAGTCAGGGGAGGAAGGGAAGGAGCAGTTTGTGAAGACGTTAAAATCCTGATGGTAAAACTACACAAACCCTATTTAATCTTTGTTTGATGATGCTAATCTTATCCTTATTACAAATAAGTGAGAAACTGCCAGGTAATGTAGCTTTATTGTCCAATAGTGACTCCTGAGAGGGTTTTTCTATACAGAAAGATTATCTATATCCACAACTGAGTGGCATGGTACCTATTATGATGTAGGAGTTCAATAAATGTCTAATATTCCTAGCCAATGCCTTATTTTACTACTGTCCTGTTAATGGAGTTGGAAAGTCACTTGCTCTGGCAGAATTAATAGGCATGATGAACCTTGCCCTTGTGAGGCTTGAATAGGACAACTTGCCAGGTCCTGGTTCCTTGTGATACCCTTTTCAGTGACTTGGACATCTTCCCTACCCCATTTTTTAAAAAGATTTTTAAAATTTTATTTTTAGAGAGGGGGTTAGGGTGGGAAAAATGGAGGGGTGGAACATCCATGTGCAAGAGAAACATTGAACAGTTAGTTGCCTCTCATATGTATTCCAGCCAGGGACCAAACCCAGAACCCAGACATGTACCCTGACTGGGAATCAAACTGGTGACATTTTGCTTTGTGGGACAACACTCCAACCCACTGAGCCACACCAGTTAGGGCCACCTTACAATTTTTGACATGAGCTAATTCCACATCCTTCTTCAAAACCCCACCATCTTCTTGCAGAGATGTGGCGCGAGCAATGCTAATGACCTTGATGTAACTTTGTTGGGAAACTTTTTTATTCTTTATCAGAGTTAACATCTTTCCAATTTTATCTAACTTCCGAAAATTTTCAATAATGTTGAAATTGCTTTTTGACTTTGAATATATAACATTCTTAAAGCAGGCTGAATTATTTTAGTCTGATCTCTTGCAGTTCTGCCATGATTCAAGCCTTTCATCAAAAAGGACATCATTTTTGTAGTTTTAAAAACAATTTTTCTTGAGTCAATGCTTAATTTTATATGTACATCTTTCACTTAAATTTCTATTATTTGTAAAAATAGTCTTTCTGCCAACCCCCGCCCCCCATTTAGTTTCACCTGTTTATTATTTAGTTTGGGTGGTTGCAGAGGCTCCACTGCAGTGGCTCCAGTTAGATCTTCCTGTTCTCTAAGGACGGAGTTATGACATCATATATGTGTGTCTCAACCAACCAGAGAGCACATTATCATATCTATTCTACATAAACTTCTTAGCTCCTTCTTAGATTTTCTGAATGTTTACTGCATACCATACTTTATAAGAGGCTTCAATTAACCTTTAAAACAACCTTATCATTTGAGGTTATAAAAACTTAGGTTCAGAGAGGCTGAGAAATGAAACTAGTATCACACAACTAGTTTACTAAGTTGGCATTTGAATGCCAACATTCAAACTCAGCATTGCCTCCTCAGGGTAAAGGGAAGTCTGCTTGTAACCAAATGTGCACTGTTATAAGAATGCCTTGGAATGTGTGGTACTGTGATCTCACTTTACTCTTAGGCCAGGTATTAGTTTAGGCTGGCCTATGCTGTTGTCAGAAACAAACTCCTAAGTATTAGTGGATTAGGACGTAAAGTTTTATATTTAACTTACCCCAGGTTGACTGTGGGTTCAGCAGCTCTGCAGGGCAGCCCTATGCCAAGGATCCAGGCTCTCTGCCTCTTGCTGCTGTACCAACCAGAACCTGTGGTTTCTAGCCCCTGAGCACAAGACTAGTCTCTTGATGTTACAGCCTGGGATTGACACATGACCACAACAAATTTTCAGGGCTCTGAGAAAAGTCGGGGAGCACATGTACACTCAATAAGCAATGAGTGTCTCTGCCACAACTTGCAAAGGCAAAGCCACATTCCTGCTGTGAAAGGTAGATGAGATCATTCTCTGTGCCTGCCACACAAGGTAGTGAGATGTCTATTGGACTGGAAATCAATCATAACTTAGAGAGATAAATAACTTAGGGGGAGCAGTCAGTCAGGTGAGATAAATGAGATGAAATGGCTCCTGTCAAAAATAAGGCTCCTCCATGTTGGATTGCAAGGGACATCCTATGTGTGGGGACATATGCCAGGAGAGACATGAGGAATCTGGGCTGGGGGCTATGGAATTATTTCAGCCCTTTGTACCCAGAGAATAAGGATTTCAGGAGGCAGTATGTAAAAGGGGAAAGACTCTGTGAATCCTGGGAGCAAACATTTAAACTTCTCATATGTTCTGTGTATTTCTATTTGAATTTCCCTTAATATCTAGTCATTTAGCATTTAGTAATTTTAGTGCTGTTTAGTTATTTTTTAAAGTCCCCATGAACCTCAGCAGTCCAAACAGGAGACAGCAGAAGGGTTCGTGTCCAAATGTGGCCAAAACATAAGAAAGGAAGGCAAACATTGCCCAGAACCCTATCCGTACCCACAGAACCCATCTCCACTACTTATTTTATTTCTTTACATAGAATTTATTGCCTTTTAGTATAGCATATATTTTACTTATTGATTTTGTTATCCATCTACACTAAAAGAATGCAAATTACATGAGGATATTGATTTTTGTCTGTTTAGTTCACTGCAGTATCTGCAGCACATAGAATTAATAGTTCCTGCCACATGGTAGATACTAAAGAAAATTTTGTTGATTAAAGAAGCTGTGGTGCCCTGACCAGTGTGGCACAGTTGGTTGGGCATCATCCCACAAAGTAAATGGTTGCCAGTTCAATTCCTGGTCAGGGCACATGCTTGGGTTGTGGGTTCAGTCTCAAGTCAGAATGTGTACAAGAGACAACCTATTGATATGTCTCTCCCTCTCTTTCTCCCTCCCTTCCCCATCTTTAAAAATATAAATATGTAAAATCTTTAGGAGAGTCTTAGACTTATGGCCAAGATGGAGGTATAAGTAGATACACTTTGCCTCCTCCCACAACCAAAAGGACAACAAATTCAAAAAAAAAAAAAAAAAAACGAAACAACCAGAACAGCCAGAAAATAGAACTGTATGGAAGTCCCACAACCAAGGGGTTAAAGAAGAAACATTCATCCAGACTGAAAGGAGGGACAGAGATGGACAGCTAGGGCAAAGAGGACACATAGCAAGGCAGCAGCTGGAGGACTGGAGGACTAGAGGACTGGGCAGTCCCACATTTGCATATGGATAAACCAGGAAGAACAACTGGGGAGCTAGACAGGCCACACAGCCGAGGGTTCTAATGTGGGAAAAGAAAACCTCAAAACCTCTGGCCATAAAAATCTGTGGGGGTTGCAGTGGTGGGAGAAACTCCCAGCCTCACAGGCATGTTCACTGGAGGAGCCCACAGGGACCTAGAATGTACACAAACCCACCCACCCAGGAATCAGCACCAGAAGGAACCGAATTGCTTGTGGTAGCAGGGGAAGCAATTGAGTGGTGGCTGAGAACCAAGCAAAAGGCATTGTTCCCTCTCTGATCCCTCCCCCACATATAGTGCCATGACGCAGCAATGTGGGTTGCCCCACCCTGGTGAATACCTAAGCCTCCACCCCTTACAGTGTATCAAGAGTGCTGAGTCAAAGAAATATAGCCCAAATGAAAGAATAGATCAAAACTCCAGAAAGAATATAACTAAGTGATGATGAGATAGCCAATATATCAGATGCAGAGTTCAAAACACTAGTAATCAAGATGCTCACAGAAATGGTTGAGTATGGTTGCAAAATAGAGGAAAAAGTGAAGGCTATGCAAAGTGAAATAAAGAAAAATACATAGGGAACCAACAGTGAAGGGAAGGAAACCAGGACTCAAATCAATGATTTGGAGCAGAAGGAAGAAATAAACATTCAACCAGAACAGAACGAAGAAATAAGAATTCAAAAAAATGAGGAGAGGCTGAGGAACTTCTGGGACAACTTTAAATGCTCCAACATCTGAATCATACGGTTGCCAGAAGGAGAAGAGGAAAAGCAAGACATTGAAAACTTATTTGCAAAAATATTGAAGGAAAACTTCCCCCATCTGGCAAAGGAAATAGACTTCCAGGAAGTCCAGGAAGCTCAGAGAGTCCCAAAGAAGTTGGGCCCAAGGACACACACACCAAGGCACATCATAATTACATTACCTAAGATTAAAGGTAAGGTGAGAATCTTAAAAGCAGCAAGAGAAAAGGAGATAGTTACTTACAAAGGAGTTCCCATAAGACTATCAGCTGATTTCTCAAAAGAAACCTTACAGGTCAGAAGGGACTGGAAAGAAGTATTCAAAATCATGAAAGGCAAGGATCTACAATCAAGATTACTGTATCTGGCAAAGCTATTATTATAATGGAAGGGCAGATAAAGTGCTTCCCAGAAAAGGTAAAGTTAAAGGACTTCATTATCACCAAGGCCTTATATGAAATGTTAAAGGGACTTATCTATGAAAAAGATCAAAAATATGAACAGTAAAATGACAACAAACTCACAGCTATCAACAACTGAACCAAAAACAAAAACAAACTAAGTAAACAACTAGAACAGAACAGGATCAGAGAAATAAAGATCACATGGAGGGTTATCAGCAGGGTGGGTGAGAATGGAGAATGGGGGAAAGGTACAGGGAATAAGAAGCATAGATGGTAGGTACGAAATAGACAGGGGGAGGTTAAGAATAGTGTAGGGAATGGAGAAGCCAAAGAACTTATATGTACGACCAATGGACATGAACTAAGAGGGGGCAGATGCTGGTGGCAAGGGGGATGCAAGGTGGAGGGGAATAAAGGGGAGAAAAATGGATAACTAATATGCCATAATCAATAAAATTTATTTTAAAAATTCTTTAGGGAAAAAAAGAACCCATGGTGAGTATCCAGGGACCTCGGTAGAAATGGGAAATGAGGAAACAAAGTTAGAGGTGGTTTCACCTACCAGGAACTTCTTCTGGAGCAAAAATTTGGAGGATTAATATCAGAATTTTTTCTGAAGTTTCTTTCACATTCTGTTTGTTATGGAATTTCTCTATAACAAGATGACATCTCCTCTAATAGTTATCTCTTATGTACAGACAAGCAATCCTCCTGCCTAAATTTCTCTTTTTCTTATCTCTACTTAATGGCAACATCCTCACCATATATGATTTACTATGTGAGAATTCCTCCACTGTCTCACAGCAGCCCATCTCCCTGCAACTGTGAGAGATTAATTTTCTAGATAGCTGATTGAAAATGACATACAAGCTTAGCACCATAGCTAACCTTAAAGAACAATTTGGGGAACATAACTAGACCACCCAAAGAATCAGTTAGCAAAGCAGAGCAATAGAGCTTGAGGATTACTGAAAGATCTCTAAAAACTTCCTGTTGACTCTCCTGCTGATTCAAAAAGAAAGATTAATCATAAACCAATATTTTTTCTTCTCTTAAGATTTCATTTTACATATAAAAATGATCATTTTAAAATGATAAAAATTATTTTGTATGGCTAAAAAAAATATGATATCACAATGAAAAAACTGAGGAAATATAGGAAGGTACAAAATAAGTAAGGTATTCTATGGGGTTTTTGAGTTAAAATAGTTAATAGTTTTAACTGCATTACATAAGTACAATGGAGAAAATTAAACAGAGAGAAAATGCTGGAAGGAGGGTTAAAATGATAAAAACAAATGGAGAAAAAAATTATTAAGATAGCTTTCCTTATCCTAATAAGAATGAATATGAGATTTTAGAAAAGCAAAAAATCAGCAAAAATATCACCCAAAACAAGTAAAAATGGCAATGACTACAACCTACTTCAATAAATTTCAAAACCTAAAACCCAATAATTGGAAAACTCTAGAGCAGTCAGGGCAGCAGAGAGGTGCAGCACAGCCTGGCTTCTCACCTGCTTTGACTCCCAGAGGGACACACGCAGGTGTGCCAGAGGAATCCCAAGGATTCTCACTAACAGCACCAAATATTGAGTTCTGCAAACTGAAAAGATGTTTTTATCTTTTTTTATTTTTTGAGTGAGAAGTGGAAACTACTGGAAGCTATTTAGGGAGCTATTTTTTTATTCCCCAAATAAAGGGGAAACTGGTGGGAGGAGGACAGAAAGGGACCATGAAATCCTCTGAACTGAGAAAGCCATCTTGAGCCCAAGAGTACCCCCATCTTGGGAATGAGCCACATCCCACCAATAGGTGAGGGGAAACCTGATGCAGCAAAGCCAACCGAGGCTCCAATTTCTTCCTTTATGAATAGAGCTCCCAAATTTCACCTGCACAAATGACTTTCCAGAAAACAAAAAACTACATTTCCTGGCCCGCCTTGCTGCTAAGTGTGGCCATATGAATATGTTCTAGCCAATCTTATGGGAAAAGTTAGTTATACATTGAAACTCATGTTCATTTTTTTTAGGAGATGATGCCCTTTTCTTCCCCTTTTTCCCTTCACACTGACTGACTGTGGATAAGATCTAAGTGCCACTGTAAATGCATAGAAGATTTGACAAACAACCAAACAGAGAGATTCAGAATTCATGGCTACAGAGCTGCAACTACGATTGTGTCACCAACCTTGAGTGCTTACAGTTAAATTGTTACAAAAGAGAATAGAAATTTCTATGCTCTTTATATCGCTGTTGCTTCGGACTTTGTAGCTAAGCCAGCATCACATCTACTGCTTGATTAGATGCCTAATTTAGAACATTTCACAAAACCTGAGAAAAGAGAACTGAGCCCAGAAAAGGCTGTATACAACCAAAATGATCTTGCCTCCTTTCTTTCTTATTTTCTCAGAATATGTCAGTTATAGTGGGAAGAGAGTCAAACATTACTCACTCTGTATCAGAGCAAAGAGAAGATCCAAGCTGAGTGGTTCAAGCCTAAACCAGAGAAAATAGGCACCTTGGTACCAGGCAAACAAAAAACATAAAAACGTCACAGAAAAAAAAAATAAGTAACACAATCTAGAAAAAAACATAAATCAAGAAACAAAAGGTATTTGCTCACAATTATTTGGTGTTATACAGAACATGATTTTAATAAATAAAAACTTATAACTATAATAACAGAATATGAAAGAAATAGTACTTGGAATCTTAAGACAAACTGAGGAACAAAATAGCATATTATAGGTTTAATAAATAAGTAAAGAAAAAGCAAAATAGCCTTGAAATAGAATTGCTGACATAAAAGGAAAGGTTTGAGATAATTATAACTACAAATGAAAAAGAACAGCATATTGAAGTGATATAATTAACACCAATATAAATGAGAAAATAAAAGTCAGTCAAATATAAAGATGATTTGTGTCCCTAAATTAGAGAACCCACCTAAGGAAAAGAAACTGTATTAAGAGATATAACACAAGAAATTTTCCTTAAAATAAAGAGGACACTGAATCTGCTAATTAAAAAGTATACTGCTATAGAAAAAATGTGATACAGAATTTTCAACATGGAGCTGTATCTTAGTTGGGCTGCTGTATTACAAGAATACTAATGAATATTTCAGACATTCAAGTAGTAAAGGTAAATTGCAAAAAAAGAAAGGAAAATTAGTCTGGCCTTATTCTTTCCCAGAGTAACATACAAGTCTCCACTCAAAAAAATGAAGCAAAAGCTCCCATGGAAATAACATGTAACACCAAAAATCTCTGCCAATCCAGGATGTTGTTCAACAATAAAGGAAACAGGCAGATACTCCTCTTCCTTATTTTATTAAATTTATTGGGGTGACATTAGTTAGTAAGATTATATAGGATTCAAGCATACAATTTCTATAATACATCATCTGTATATTGCATTTTTGTGTTTGCCACCCAAAATCTCTTTCAGTCACCATATATTCAATCCCCTTTACCCTCTTCTACCTCCCCCAAACCCCCTTTCTCTCTGGTTTGTTTGTCTTGTTTGTTCATTTGTTGCTTTCAGTTTAATATCCTCCCTGAGTGAAATCATATGGTTCTTACTTTTTCCATCAGACTTATTTCACCAGCATGATATTCTCAAGATCATCTATGTCACAAAATGAAAGGTTTCATCTATTTTTATGGTTGAGTAGTATTCCATTATGTATATGCACCACATCTTCTTTATCCAGTCCCCTATAGAAGGACACTTCGGTTGTTTCCATGTCTTGGCCACCATGAATAGTGCTACAATAAATATAGGGGTGCATATATCTTTACAATTAAACGTTTTAAAAAGTTTCAAGTAGATACACAGAAGAGGAACCTCCATACTGCATTCCATAGTGTCTGTACCAGTTTGCATTCCCACCAACAGTGAATGAGGGTCCCTTTTTCTCCACAACCCCTTCAACACTTGCTATTATCTCTTGCTTTTTTCCCAGATTTTTATTGTATATTTTTCCATTACCATTCAGTCCGCTTATATCGCCCTCTCTCCAACAATCACCACACTGTTGTCCATGAGTCCTTTCTCAATTTTGCTCAATCCCTCCAACCCCTAATTTTCCCCACCCCTGCTTAACTATCATCCTGCTCTCTATGAGTCTGTCTCTATTTTGTTCATTAGTTTAGTTTGTTCATTAGATTCCACATGTGAGTGAAATCATATGGTATTTTTCTTTCTATGACTGGCTTATATAACTTAGCATAATATTCTCCTGGTCCATCCATACTGTCACAAAAGGGTAAAACTTTCTTCATTTTTATGGCTGAGTAGTATTCCATTGTGCAAATATCCCATAGTTATTTTATCCACTCATCGACTGATGGACACTTGGGCTGCTTCTATATCTCGGTGATTATAAATAACACTGCAGTGAACATAGGGGTGCTTATGTTCTTTTGAATTAATGTTTTGGATTCCTTCAGATATATTCCCAGAACTGAGATCACTGGGTCAAGAGACAGATCCATTTTTTTTATATATATATATCTATGTACTGCTTTCTACAGTGGCTGCACCAGTTTGCATTCCCACCAAGAGTGCAAAAGGGTTCCCCTTTCTCCACATCCTTGCCATCACTTGTTGTTTGTTGATTTACTGATGATAGTCATTCGGATAAGTATGAGATAGTATTTCATGGTGGTTAATTTACATTTCTCTGATGATTAGTGACACTGAGCATCTTTTTGTATGTCTATTGGACATCTGTATTTCCTCTCTGGAGAATGTCTATTCAGGTCCTTTGCCCACTTTTCAATTACGTTGTTTGTTTTTCTGGTGTTGAGTTTTATAAGTACTTTGTAAATTTTGGATATTAATCCCTTATTAAATGTATTGGCAAATATGTTCTCCCATTTTATGGGTTGTCTTTTAATTTTGTTGATGATTTTCTTTGCAGTGCAAAATCTTTTTAGTTTTATGTAGTCCAATTTGTTTTTTTCCCCATGCCTGGGGAGATAGATCCAATACAAAATTGCTACAAGCAATGTCCAAGATTTTACTGCTTATGTTTTCTTCTAGGATTTTTTATGGTTTTGAATCTAACATTTAAGTCTTTGACCCATTTTGAATTTATTCTTGTGTGTGGTATAAGAAGGTGGTCTAGTTTCATTTTTCAGCATGTATCCATCCAGTTTTCCCAACACCATTTATTGAATAAACTATCTTTAGCCCACTGTATGTGGTTGCTTCCTCTGTTGAATATTAGCTGAATATAAAAGTGTGCATTTATTTCTGGGCTCTCTATTCTGTTTCATTGATCTATGTGTCTGTTTTTATGCCAGTACCAGGTTGTTTTGATTACTGTGGCCTGGTAGTTTGATATTAGGAAGCATAATTCCTCCAACTTCGTTCTTTCTCAGGATCACTGTTGCTATGTTGGCCCTTTTGTGGTTCCGTATAAATTTTTGAAATATTTGTTTTAGTTCTGTGAAATATGTCATTGGAATCTTGATAAAAATTACATTGAATCTATAGATTGCTTCAGGTAGTATGGACACTTTAGTGATGTTAATTCTTCCTATCCATAAACACTGTATGTGCTTCCACTTCTGTGCATCTTCTTCAATGTCTTTTTTCAGTGTCCTATAATTTTCTATGTACAGGTCTTTTATATCCTTGATTAGATTTATTCCTAGGTACCTTATTCCTTTTGAATCAAAAGTGAATGAGATTGTGTTCTTAATTTCCCTTTCTGTAAGTTCATTATTGGCATATCAAAATGCAACTGATTCCTGGATATTAATTTCATATCTTGATACTTTTCTGGATTCATTTATCAGTTCTAGTAGTTTCTTGGTGGTGGGGTCCTCTATGTACTGAATCATGTCATTTGCAAATAGAGGCAGTTTTACGTCTTCCTTTCTGATTTGGATGCTTTTTATTCCTTCTTATCTGATTGTTGTGGGAAGGACTTCCAGTACTATGTTGCATAACAGAGATGAAAGCAGTCAAACCTGTCTTGTTCCCAGTCTAAAGGGAAATGCTTGAAGTTTTTACCCAATGAGTATGATGCTGGCAGTGGGTATGTCATATATGGCCTTTATTATGCTTAGTTATGTTCCCTCTATTCCCACTTTGCTTAGAGTTTTTATCATAAATGGGTGCTGGAATTTATCAAATGATTTTTCTGTATCTATTGATATGATCATGTGGTTTTTGTGCTTTATTTTGTTTATGTGGTGAAACACACTTATTGATTGCAAATGTAGTACCAAATTTGCACTCCCAGACTAAATCTCACTTGATCATGTTGTATGATCTCTTTGATGTATTGCTGTATTTGGTTTGCAAATATTTTGTTGAGTATTTTAGCATCTATTTTCATCAGGGATATTAACCTACAATTTTCTTTGTTTGTAGTGTCTTTATCTGGTTTTGGAATTAGGATAATGCTGGCCTCCTAAAATGAGCTTGGGAGTCTTCACTTCTCTTGAATTATTTGAAATAGTTTGAGAAGGAGAGGTGTCAGTTCTTCTCAGAATATTTTTAAAATTCTCCTGTGAAGCCTTCTGGTACAGGGCTTTTGTTTCTTGGGAGTTTTGTTTTTTTTTTTTATTACTGTTTCAATTTCGCTAGGTGTTTCTGGTCTTTTCAAATTCTGTAATTCTTCCAGATTTAGTTCAGGATGATTGTATATTCCTAGTAATTTATCCATTTTGTCCAAGTTGTCCAGTTTGTTGACATAGCTGTTTATAATATTTTCTTACACTCTTTGTATTTCACTGATGTCAGTTGTTGTTTCTCTTCTTTCATTTCTGATTTTATTTATTTGGGCCTTCTCTCTTTTTTCTTGATGACTTTGATTAAAGGTTTGTCAGTCTTGTTTATCTTTTCAAAGAACCAGCTCTTTGATTCATTGATCTTTTGTATCTTATTTTAGACTTGTTTTAGACTTTATTTCATTCATTTTTGCTCCGATGTTTATTATTTCCTTCCTTCTACTCATTTTGGGCTTTTTTTTTGTTGTTCTTTTTCAAGTTCCTTTAAGTGTAAAGTTAGATTTTGAATTTGAGCTTTTTTTTTTTTTTTTTTTTTTTTGGAGATAGACCTGTAATGCTATGAATTTCTCTCTTAGGATGCTTTCCTTGTGTTCCACAGATTTTGAATTGTTTTGTTTTCACTTTCATTTGTGTCAAGGTATCATTTGATTTCTTCCTTGATATCATTGCTAATCCATTCATTGTTTAATAACATTATTTACCTTCCATGTCTTTGTGTGTTTTTCATTGTTAGTCTTCTGATTGATATCTAGTTTCATAGCATTGTGGTCATAGAAGATGCTTGAAATGATTTTGAACTTCTTACATTTATTGAGACTTGTTTTGTCTCCTAACATGTGGTCTATCCTAGACAATATTACATGTGCACTTGAAAAATATGTGTATTCTGCTGTTTGGGGGTGAAGTGCTCCCTGTTGGTTTTCTATCTGGAAGATCTATCCATTGAAATCAATGAGGTTTTAAAATTCCCGATTATGACTATATTTCTATCAATTTCTCTCTTTATGTCCATCAAGACTTATATCCTCTTATTGGATTGTTTCCTTTATCATTATATAGAGTCCTTCTTTGTCTCTTACTATAGCCTTGGTTAAAGTCTGTTTTGTCAGATATAAGTATTGCTACCCCAGGCATTTGCATGAAATATATTTTTCCATCCCTTTACTTTTATCTGTGTGTGTATCTTTGATCTGAGGCGGGTCTCTTGGAGGCAGTATATAGATAGGTCTCGTTTTCTTATCCAATCAGCTACTGTTTGTCTTTTGATTGGAGCATTTCAGCCACTTACATTAAAGGTGATTACTGATAGATACATACTTAGTGCCATTTTTATTGTTATACTATTTTCTTCTGTTTATTTTCTTTCCCTTTTTCTTTTTCTTCTTCTTAAAGCAAGCCCTTTAACATTTGTTGCAGTACTGTTTTGGTGTTAATAAACTCCTTTAACTTTTTCTTGTCTGGGAACTTCCCTATTTCTCCTTCTATTTTAAATGATAGTTTTTCTAGGTAAAGTAGCCTTGGTTGTAGGTCCTTGCTTTTCATCACCTTGAATATCTCACACCACTCCCTTTTGGTCTGAAATACCTCTGTTGAGAAATCAGATGACATCTAATTGGTGCGCCCTTGTATGTAACTACCTCCCTTTCTCTTGTGGCTTTTAGGATTCTCTCCTCATCTTTAAACATTGTGATTTTATTTATGATGTGTTTCAGTGTAGGCTTCTTTCAGTCCAACTTGCTTGGGACTCTCTGAGCCTCCTGGACTTGTGTGTCTTTTTCCTTCACCAGATTAGGGAAGTTTTTGGTCATTATTTCTTCAATTAGGTTCTTGGTGCCTGGCTCACTCTCTTCTCCTTCTGCTATTCCCATGATGCAGATGTTGTTAAATTTCATGTTGTCCCAAATGTTCCTTAAGCTCTCCTCATTTCTTTTAATCCTTTTTTCTTTTTGCTGTTCTTCTTGGGTGTTTTTTTTTTCCTATCTTGTCTCCCAAATCACTGATTCAATTCTCTGCTTCTTTAACCAACTGTTTTCTTCTTTCAGTATACTATTTATTTCAGATATTGCATTCTTAATTTCTGACTGGTCCCTTTTTATGGTTACTATGCCTTTTTTCATGCTGTTGAGTATCCTTATAATCATTATTCTAAACTCTCTATCTGATAAATTGCTTGCCTACACATCATCTAGTTTTTCTTCTAGAGAACTGCCTTGTTCTTTTTTTTTGGGGGGGGTGCTCTGTGTTTGTCTTCCCATTTTGGCTGTCTCTTTGCATTTCTGTATATTAGGTAGATCTTCAAAGACTCTGCTGCACACCTATGTCAAACCTAGCCTGTAACCTGCTTGGAGCTATCAGTGATCCACAGCATGTGGTCCATTCTGCTGGCCTGTTTGTGTGCAGAAAGAACCTGTCTGTGCACCAAAGCTCGTTTTTACCAGCATCATGCCCAAGGGAAGGTGAGCAAAAGTCTCAGAGCTCTCAGTGATCCTCTTCTGCCTATAGGTTTTCTTTTAAGCTTAAAGGGTGAAAGCCTTCCAGCTGGACTCCTCAGCAGCAGGGTTTAAGCACCACAGTGTGGGGCAGTGTAATTCCTTTGGGTGGGGCTATTGCTCCCCTCAGGTTGTTGCCACTTGGAGGGGATTCGTTTGCCTAAGAAAGATAGCTTCTGCAGTATGGGGAATGACTGAGTACAGGGATCCCAGTGGCTGTTCCTTCCATTCTCTCCCCAGGGCCACTAGACCCAGACTTTCCTCATGTATCTCTAGTCCACTCTGCCCTCCCTCTGGCAGAGCCTGAGGTAACTGGATGCAAATGGGATTTTGTGCATTGGTCCTTTTAGAAACTCTCTGTGTTTCCAGCTATCTCTTCCTGGTAGACAGAAGCCCTGATGCTTTTCACAACTATGTATTATTTGGGTTCCTTTCCTGGTTCTGGTGCTATAGGCTGGGGAGCCCAGCTGGGGGTTTGGACCCCACACTTCTCAGAGGAATCCCCCTGGCTGCTGAAATATCTTTCCAGGACTTCAGCTGCCACCCATGGAGCCCAGCTAGCTCTCTCTTGTCTCCTCCACATTCCCTACCAGTTAAATTGTGGTGATGTGGCTACTTCTGTCTGTTTGTGGTTATAAGGCTTCTCTCCAGCTAGCGTTCAGCTGGTTATTCAGGGTGACTTTTCTATAATTTAGTTGTAATTCAAGTTTAGTCCTTGGAGGAGGTTAGTGTAGCTTCCACTTACTCCTCTGCCATCTTGGGTCTCTCCTATCTTTTGATTATAGCTATTCTAACAGGTGTGAGGTGGTATCTCATTGTGGTTTTGTTTGTATTTGCCTAATATCTACTGAAGTTGAATATCTTTTCATATATCTGTTGGCCATTTGTAAAGGCAGACATTCTTAAAGACAAGAAAACTACAGTACCCATGAGCTGCTGTTTTAAGAACATACAGGCTGCCTGAAATTTCTCTCATCCTGAGGCTGGTGACATAAAAGAATTTTAAAACAAAACTAAAATTAAAATTTATTACTTTCTAAACAAATTGTATTTTAAAAATAACTGAAAGAATTATGATAAGTTTATATTACACATCAGTTCTCTAAAGTCATTTGTATTACCAAGAAAGTAATATATTAGCTAGTGGAAACATTGGTAGGAATTGGTCTATCTTATGACCCTAGTTCTATCCACTACCACTGAAGGAAGCATGGCTCTTAGTAGATGGAACATCAGACCAAAAATACATCCTGAAAGGAAGGGGACCAGGAGCATGGTGCATTGTCCAAGCCAGAAGGAGGAAACAACTCTAAAATAGGCAACCTGCCTGGATACCTGAAGAAAGTATCAAAAAGAGAAAGAGAGGATCCAAGATGGTGGTAGAGTAGGGAGAAGTTACAATAATCTCCTCCCAGGACCTACCTGGAATTACAACTACCTGGAAAAATATAGAACGATAAACCTGAAGACTAGTAGAACATAAGTCTTACCACCAAGGATTTACAGAAAAGCCACATCGAGCCTGGTAGGAAGTGCAGAGACATCAAAAGGGCTGACCCATACCCATGTGTGGTGGTTGAAAGTCCAGAGAGGTATTTCAGCTGCAAAAGTTTCCCTACAAGGAGCAAGGGGTCTCAACCCAACACCAGGCTCCTCAGCCCAGAGCACCAGAGCTAGGAAGAGGGGCCAACATAACATCTGGCTGTAAAAAATCAGTGGGAATTATATCCACCAGGAAGAGACAGAAGTATGTGAGAAACCCAGACATACTCTTAAAGGGCCAGCACATAAAATTTCATCTACAGCCACTCACCCTGGGCTCCAGCAGAGGGAGGGTGGAGCAGCTGAGTCATATGGGAGAGACTGAGTTGTGTGGTTCTAGGGAGAGGACTGAAGGGACAACCACCAGGGACCCTGTGCTAAGTCCCTCTCTCACATTGCTCACAGATGCCATCTTCCCTGGGTAAAGCATTCCCCTCCATACAGCATTGGTCTAAGGTAATGCAGTAGCCTCTCCTGACTCCGTCACCCTGCTCTGCCAGTTCATGCCCTGCATAGGATCCAGCTGCCTGGACCATGGCATAGACTCTCTTAGAGAGCTTTGGAGGAGGTCCAGGTGGACTCAGGGGTTTCAGAGACTGAGTTGCATGGCTCTGGGCTGGAGGCATTTCTCCACCTCTGCCCCTAAGATGCCTGACTGGTGCTGTTCTCCCAGAAGAGATTTCTCCCAGAGGAGATTCCCAAGTCTTGGTGGCCCTGCCATATTGCATTCATGCCCTGCAGAGGTGTCAGTTGTCTGGGGCCAGCCTGAGCCTACAGTGCAGGCTTTCCTGGAGGGCTCTTGAAGAGGTCTTTGCAGACTTAGGGAGACACTGAGTTGTGTGGCTTTACGGCAGGGGTCATTTTCCCTCACATGCCTAACTTGTGTCTTCATTCCTGTGTAGGACCCTCCCTTCACACAGTCAAATCTTGGTGCATTTGGGCTTGACAAACTCAGCTGGTCTCACCCTGTTGACTCCCTGAGACACTGCCCCACCACAAAGGTTTATAGGACTATTGTTGATTGGCTTCTGACTCACTACTGGTGCCAAGCTTGATCTGTATCAGTTCTTGGGAGTCCCACTCACTCCTACCTGGTGATTCACTGAGAACCTGCCTCACACAACTCACATACCTCCAGAGGCTCGATCAGTGGCTGAGTCTAGCAGGCAACCAGCAGTTGGAGGCAGATCTCTGGGAGACTTGGGCGTTTTGCTGACTTGCACCTGGGCTCTGTGCTGGTGGAAGCCAGCCTTGGTGGGCAATTTGACTCCTCCCACACATACCCAGGCCCAGCAAAGGCAGCTGCAAACTATGGATTGCTTCATAGCTCCAAACAGGTAGCCCAGGGAGGGTCACAGGCAGCACCTGAAATTTGCCTGCACTGGAGCTCCAATATAGCTGGTGACAGGATTCAGACCACATCAGAGTATGACCCAATTAGATCCACAAGCAGCACATCCAGAAGCAGATCTCTGCAGGCACCAGACCCAGCTGGGTGAATTCCGGTTCATGGTGTGGGCATGTACAAAGTGGCCTCAGTCAGTCTTACAGTCAGCCAGCCTGAGGGTCAACTACACCCATGGACAGGCTAACAGCAATCAAGGCTGAACTACAGATGGCCAACAGACATATGAAAAGATGTTCAACATCACTAATTGTCAGAGAAATGCAAATTAAAACCACAGTGAGCTATCACATCACACCTGCCAGAATGGCTTCCATCAATAAATCAACAAACAGTAAGTACTGACAAGGCTGTGGAGAAAAAGAACCCTCATGCACTTTGGAGCGAATGCAGATTGGGGTAGCCACTGTGGAAAACAAGGTGGAGGGTCTTCAAAAAATTAAAAATGGAAATGCTTTCTGATATAGTGTTTCCACTTCTGGGAGTGTATCTGAAGAAACCCAAAATACTGATTCAAAAGAATAAATACACCTCTGTGTTCATTGCAGTGTTATTTACAATAGCCAAGATATGGAAGCCACCCAAGTGCCCATCAATAGATGAGTGGATAAAAAAGTGGTGGTATATGCATCCAATGAAATATTGCTGAACCATAAAAAGAATGAAAACTTATCATTTCCAACAGCATGGATGGAACTAAAGGGTATTATGCTAAGTGACATAAGTCAGATAAAGACAAACACCATATGATTTCACTTATATGTGGACCCTAAAGAACAATATAAGCTAACAAACAAAATTGGAACAGACTCATAGATACAGAGAACAGACTGAAAGTTGCCAAAGGGGAGGGAGGGTGGAGGGAATGAGTGGAAAAGGTGAAGGGATTAAGAAGCACTAATTGACAGTTACAAAATAGTCACAGGGATGTAAAGTACAGCATAGGAAATATTGTGATAACTATGTGTGGTGTCCAGTGGGTACTAGATTTATTAGGGAATGACTTAATAAATTATATAAATTCCTAATTACTATGCTGTGCACCTTAAACTAATACAAAATAATATTAAATGTAACCTGTAATTAAAAAATAAAATTTAAAAAATGATTTCTTAAAAAGGGAAAGAAGAGCCCATAAAAGGGAAGGGAGTGGAAAAATCAAAAACAAATTATCTATATACTCATTTTTGAAACAGGTCCCAGTAAGAAGATGAGTTTTTCAGACAAGGTGGTTGTCCATCCACACTGGGATCATATGGTAACCAAACTATTGGGACAGCCTGGCACAAAGCAGGAACTCTGTGAGCTGAGAAATAAACTGGGAAGTGAATGATTAAAAATCCCATAACTCATATGAGTTTAAGTACAATACCAAGGAATATAAGAACCATGGCTCTAGATGGTTCTATTTGGCTGGTCAATAATTTAACCTATGTCAACCACAAGAAGGCAACAATTGCCTATGAAAACATCCAAAGGTCAACAACCTCAGTAGCATCTCTATTTTAGAAACCACCCTAGAAGTCACTCATTCTAGATAAAATGGCCTCATCAGTAGGTCAGAATTAAGTGCCTTGGCTCAGACCTGTCTTTCTCTACTTGAGGGCCCAGAAACATTGCACCTACTCTTCACCAGTGTATGCTGGAGAGCCTGTGATTGACAAACATTCTGGGCTCTCGAACAGGTCAAAAGAGGGGGCACCACGCCAGTCAGTCTCACTCTATTGTCAAATTCCTGGCAGCATTTTGGGCTTTCAAGGTCATTCTTAAAATGATACTATTTGTTTTTTTCACTGACAGTGTTAAACCACAAAGTCATTCCTGCATTTATACACTTTTTAGCTTATGAAAATATATAATAGGCAAAACACTTTCCAGTTCAGCACCTGAGAAAGAAGCTTTTTAAAAAGGAAACATTGTCCTTACCAGGTGGCTCAGTTGAGTAGAGTGTCATCCCATATTCCAAAAGGTTCTGTGTTAGCAACTGATGATGTTTCTCTCTCACACTGATGTTTCTCCCTCTCTCTCTCTCTCCCTTTTCCTCTCTCCCTAAAATCAATGTACATATCCTCAGGTAGATGATGATGATGATGGTGATGATGATGATGATGATGATGATGAAAATAATAATAATAATAATAATAATAATAATAATTGCCCTGGCCAGTGTTGCTCACTTGGTTATGGGTTCAGTCCCAGATGAGATACATACCAGAGGCAACCAATCAATGTTTTTCTCACATTGATATTTCTTTCCCTCTTTCTCTTCCTCCTTTTCCCTCTCTAAGCATGTTCTCAGGTGAGAATAATTTTAAAAAAAGATAAATGAGATGTCTCCCTCTCTCTCTCTCTCTCTCTAGAGAGATCATTATACTGACATGTGTGCGATTGTAAGCCTCTTAAAATAATAATAACAATAATTAATAATAATAATAAAAAGGAAACATTATTCTTAGGTCCAATTTTCCAATCATGCTCAGAATTCCCTGTTCAGTGAAAGCTCCCTATGGAATGGCCCACGCACATATCCATGCCAACACGTCATGTGACTGCTTACCTTGGGAGCAGTTCCTCAGTCCCAAGGGAGAGGCAGAGAATGCAAGTGCAGAGTATTGTTGTTATAAAACCACTGGGTAAAGTGAACCTCCTAATACAGAACAGCTGATTCATCATGCCACATTACTCTGAGCATATTCTGCAGATGCCACCATTAGGCCACTGCAATCCTTTCTTGACTGTAAGGTAGGGAGAAATCATAAGTGCAGTAAGTTACAAACACAATAACTTATTGTTTAAATAAACTAGAGTGTTATAGATTTAAAAGAAATTCAAGTGATTGTTAGAGGTAAAACAATGCAAAAGGTTTATATTTATATAGTGACACTCTTCAGTTAATTAATTCAGTCAGTTCTCAGACCTAGTTGACAATAGATATTTTGAATGATCCGCATTGTATAAATTTTATTTCTAACTTCATACACTTGCATTTAAGTAGTGGAGATAAATTTCTTTGTTAAATTTTGCATTAACTCTTTATGACTCATGCTAACTGACCAACTAACATAGGCTATTTTAAATCAATATATTCATATTTTCTCACACAAAAGAAGGATAGAAACCAGAAATACATCAAGATGGAAAATGGAAACCAGGAATTCATCAAGATAATGTAAGTTTATACTTTGCATTTAATATGATCAATAATATTTAAGATAGCATTTTGTGTAGTGGAAAGGACAATGACTTTGACCTCAGAGGACCTGAGTGCTTATCTAATTCCTCTGCTACCACCTTGCCCTCCTCCCTTCCTTCCTTTCTCCATAGATATACATTACTCACCTACCTACACAATGTGCTTTGGGATATAAAAAGGTATAGTAGATCCAGTTTATGCCTTCAAATGATACGTAGATCCATAGACAGAAAATAGTGATAGGATGATGAAGAAATAGCATGGACTTTGAAGTTCAACAGCCCTAGATGAAAATACAAATTAACTGTTCACTCTATGTAACTTTATTCAAGTTACTTAACTTTACCGAGTTTCACTTTATTCATCACAATGAAGTTAAGTCATAAACATTCTACTTCGTAAAAATGAAGATAATGCTATCTGCCTGAAAGACTAGTTATAAAGACTAAATTTGGAATATGCCTAAAACACCCAGAAAACTGTGCAGTAATTTCTTTTCTTGAAAAAATTCTAGACTTGAAGTCAGAAGAGCTGGGTACAAATTCTGACTCTGCCAAAATGACAACTTTGGGGCAGTCCTGTGAATTCCCTAGATTCCAAAAAGTCCCTCAGTGCAAGGACAGGATTGAATAAAGTGATCCTGAACACTTCTTCCACATCTAAAAACAAATTTTATCCATTCCAGTGGAGAGACATGAGATTTTTGGCAGAATAATTACTTAGGTGGACTAGAAAGATTAATTTGGTAGCTGTAGGTTGATGAGGGTGTGAGTAAAGTTAAAAGACAGGAATATCTGTTAGAAAATCTCTTCACATCACAATACCACCCACTTGTGTAGGCAGGACCCACCTAAGTAGACAGCACTCACCTAAATAGGCAGCACCCATCTCTATATAGTGAGCACAGAACCTTTTGTTGTTGCTTGATGTACCCAAGTAACCATGCACAGAGTCTACTGTTTATAGCAGAGTTTTATCTAAAATAAAAAGTGTGTGTGTTAGGGATGGTGGTAGAGAGCTGGCAGAGAAGCCACATTGTATCAAATGATTGAAAACAGAATTGTATGTGATGCAACTCTTAAAGCCCTTAAGAAGCTATTTCCAACACTGGGAACTTCTCAATGAGCTTCTCTTCTCAGAAAGTCCCCTGCACACACTGCCCCACATAGGCTCACTGCTGCAAATGCACAGAGGCACATTTTCTCCTCCTCCTTGTATTTCTATGCTGCAGTCTGTCCCAATTTTCTTCCCAATAATAGTTATTTACTTAGTGTTCATATTTAAGAACTTACCTTGTGCTTACTGCTTTGTTAAGTACTTTGCAGGTATGTATTATCTAATCCTTACAATAGTTCTCTGAATTAGGTTTCATTGTTATCATCATCATCCCTATGTACTAAGTGTGCAACTGGGACACACATTGCCTAAGGAATAGGACAAATTCAACCCAGTGAGCCCGTGGAGACGGGATTCAGAGACAAGTTGTCTGATCCTCCAGCCATGTGGTCCCCCTTCCCTAGCCAGCTACCTCTCTCCCAGCCCGAGACACTTTGGCCCTCTTTTGCTGATCTTCCAGTCCCCAAATAAAAATTCCTCCCATTTTTTTGGTGTCAGCTCTCTTTGTCTACTTCTCTCCCAGCCCCATGCGTCCAGGCCTCTGGCTGAGGTCCTTCGTGTGTCTTTCCCTGCTGCTTTTCTTGGGACAAACTCTTTTTACTGAATTCCTACTCTCTCTGGACAGAGCGCATTACTTATAAGGGTTCCTGGCTTCTGCTAATAAACCAGGCTCAGCAAGCAGCTTCCAGGACACACAGCAAACAGTGACGGTGCCTTCATGTCCCCTCACCCACAACTGCAATCAGACTGTCATCTGTTTCAATCTGAATATAAACAACTCCATTAAAGCTAACTCATAGCCACCTCATCCAGTCCATTAATTTCCTTTCCTGAAAAGGTGCCATCTCCTAGAGTTTATTAAAGGGTTTTAGCTATACCAGCATCTTTCACCATGAGCAAGGAAATAAACAATCACTTTAAAATGAGAAAAAAAATTAAAACCCTATTGATGTCTGTGTAGTCACTTTTCAATTATTTTGTAGACTTACATTTTTGTGGCTTTATTTACTTTTCAAACACATTTCCTCACAACCTCATGTGGGTGCTATGATCCCTTTTTGACAGGAAAAAATACAAAGGTAGTGAGCACCTAACCAAGTTTATTTAGATTCACAGTGGCCAGTGTAGGAATGAAACACAGTTCCTTCTAGAGAAATCTTACCTTCGACACTCACTATCATTCACTTTAACCTCCTTTTGCACTAAACACTATCTAAAGGATTAACCATCCCTGTTCCCATGCAGCTCTGTAGGAACTGTCAGTGAGACACGGAATGGAGTGGAGAACACAATTTCAGAGGGACTAGGAGGAAAATTCAAGGATCTTGTGATATTAAATCATGGAGACGGGATCCTCTCAGTTCCTGTAATCTTTTTTTAAAATTATAATTTATTGATTATGCTATTACAGTTGTCCCAATTTATCCCCTTTTATCCCCTCCACCCCCCACTTTCTCAAGCAATCCCTACAACATTGTTCAGGTCCACGGGTCATGTGTGTAAGTTCTTTGGCTACTCTATTTCCTATACTATACTTTTCATCCCCATGGCTATCCTGTGACTACCTATTTGTATTTCTTTTTCTTTTTTAATTGTTCAGGTACAGTGTCTCCATTTTCCCTCCACCACTTTCCCCCTTCCCACCCACCCCCACCTCCCACCCTCTATCCAACACCCCTTTGGCCCATTCATTCATTGTTTAATAGCATGCTATTAAGTCTCCATGGATTTGAGTTCTTTCCTTGTGGTTGGTTTCTTGTTTCAAGTCATTGTGATATGAGAAAATGCTTCATATTATTTCTATTTTCTTCAATTTGTTTTTTTCCTTTTTATTGAATCTATTGTGGTGACACTAACAAAATTATACAAGTTTCAGATGCACAATTCTATAACACATCAACTATATACTGTATTATGTGTTTACCACCCCAAGTCAAGTCTCTGTCCATTACCATCTACCCCCTCTACACCCTTCTCTACCATACCCACCCCCTGCCCCCTAGCGATCTGAAGCACTAATTCAAAAGGATATATGGACCCCTATGTTCACCGCAGCACCAACCACAACAGCCAAGATTTTAAGCAGCCCAAGTGTCCATCAGCAGATGAGCAGACAAAAAAGTTGTGGTACATTTACACAATGGAATACCTCCCAGACATAAAAAAGAAACCGAAATATTAATGAATTCATCCACCTGCTTTTTTAGTGACTGCATCTGAACAACTTTGTACTAGTCAATCAGAAAAATAATGACTATGAATTATTTAAATGGGACTCTGGCAGTCTTACACAATTTTCAAGTGAATTGACTTTCTTTGTAAAATGACACTATTCCTGGAACCCACCAGTAGTTATGTTTATTAGTAATCCCTAATAAAATATGATCTACTATTTATACATATAATTATTCAATTCTGGTATACATGTAAGTGGTTTCAAAATTATTCAATCTTATCAGCCAAAGCATTAGACTTATAATCAGTTCTTTTGCTTTTAGTCTTATAGTCTCCACTCATTTCCAAAGTTAACTTGGATCAGCATGTTTTTCCACTACCACTTCACTAGGGTTATTTCATACATTGGTAGTATTGCTAGATTCTTTTGTCATTGCATAAGTGATGGTTAATTTTATACATCCATTTGACTAGGTCTTAATATACCCAGACCTTTGGCTGACTGTGAGAATATTTCTGGATGAGATTAACACTTGATTTGATCAAAGCATATTGCCCTCCCTCATGTGGGTGGACAGCATGAAATCACTTGAAGATATGAACGGAACAAAAAGGCTAAATAAGAGGGAATTCCTGCTGCCTGACTGTTGAGCTGGATAATTGGTCTCTTCCAGCCTTGAGACTCATCCGCAAACATTGATTCTTCTTGGACCTTAAGGCTGGGGGCTTTCAGGCAGGAATTTACACCATTGCCTCTCCTGGTTCTCAAGCTATCAGCTCAGGCTGGAAGTACACACTACTTTTCCTGGGTTTCCAGTTTACTGACTGCAGATCTTGGGACTTCTTAGCCTCCATAATCATCTAAGTAAATTCCTTACAATAAATATACATATGCAAATATAAATACAAATATGTATGTATGCAATACAAATATATACAGATAAATATACATAAGTACAAATATATATAATATATGAATATCAGCAGATACAGAGATAGATGATAGATAGATAGATAGATAGATAGATAGATAGATAGATAGATAGATGATAGATAGATAGATGATAGATAGATAGATAGATGATAGATAGATAGATAATACATAGATAAACAGATATCTCCTGCTGGTTCTGTTTCTCCTGAGGACACTAATACAGTCTGAATTCCATTATACAATCTCCTAACTTCTGAAATGATTTTTTTTTATTGTTGTTGAAGTACAATTTTATCCATTTTCCCCCCACCACTTCCCTTGCCCCACCCATCCCCACTATTCGCCTCGCATCCTAACCACTTTTGACTTTGTCTATAAGTCCTTTATACATGTTACTTGATTACCCTTCTGTTTCCCCCTGTTAGCTCCCCCTGCCCCTCTGTTTACTGTCAGTTTGTTCTTTATTTCAGTGTCTCTGGTTAGATTTTGTTTGCTTGTTTGTTCCATTGATTAGTTTCCACTTACAGATGAAATCATATGGAATTTGTATTTTCACCACCTGGCTTATTTCACTTAGTATAATGCTCTCCAGATCCATCCATGCTGTCACGACTGGTATGAGCACCTTCTTTCCTCATAATGGGTAATATTCCATTGTGTAAATGTACCACAGTTTTTTGATCACTCATCCATTGATGGGCCCCAAGGCCACCCCCAACACTTGGCTATTGTAAATTGTGCCACCAGGAACATTGGGGTGCATAGGTTCCCCTGAATTTGTGCTTCAGGATTTTTAAGGTAAAGTCCCAGCAGTGGAATCCCTGAGTCAAAAGGCTGTTCCATTTTTAGTTTTTTGAGGAAATTCCAAACTGTTTTCCACAGTGGCTACACCAGTCTGCATTCCTACCAACAGTGAACTAGGGTTCCATTTTCTCCACATCCACTCTAACACTTGTTGTTTGTTGATTTGTTTATGATGGCCATTCTAACCGGTGTGAAGTGGTATCTCATTGTGGTTTTAATTTGCATCTCTCTGATGACTAGTGATGCTGAGCATCCTTTCATGTGCCTCTGGGACCTGTGTATGTCCTCCTTGGAGAAGTGTCTGTTCAGGTCCTTTGCCCATTTTTTAATTGGGTTGTTTGTCTTTCTAGAGTGGAGTCATGTGAGTTCTTTCTATATTTGGGAGATCAAACCCTTGTCTAAGATATCATTGGCAAATGTATTTTCCTATACAGTTGGTTCCCTTTTCATTTTGTTGATGTTTTCTTTAACTGTGCAGAAGCTTCTTATTTTGTTTTCTTTTTAATATACTTCATTGATTATGCTATTACAGTTGCCTCAGTTTTCCCCCCTGAGTCCCCCTTCACCCTGTACCCCCAATTCCCTCCTGCCATCCTCCCCTAAGTTCATGTCCATGGGTCATGCATGTAAGTTCTTTGGCTACTCAGTTTCCTACACTGTTCTTAATATCCCCCTGTTTATTCTGTACCTACCAATTTATACTTCTTAATCCCTGCACCTTATCCCCCATCCCCTTCTCCCTCCCAATTAATAACCCTCTAAATAATCTCCATATCTATGATTCTGTTCCAGTTCTGCTTGTTTGCTTAGTTTATTTTTTAGATTCAATTGTTGATAGTTGTGAATTTATTGCTATTTTAATGTTCATAGTTTTGATCTTCTTTTTCTAGATAAGTCACTTTAACATTTCATATAATAACGGCTTAGTGATTATGAATTCCTTTAACTTTACCTTGTCTGGTAAGCATTTTATCTGCACTTCAATTCTAAATGATAGCTTTGCAGGATAGAGTAATCTTGGATGTAGGTCCTTGCTTTTCGTTAATTTGAATACTTCTTGCCAGTCCCTTCTAGACTGCAAAGTTTCTTTTGAGAAATCTGCCGACAGTCTTAGGGGAGCTCCATGGTAGGTAACTCTTTGTTTTCTCTTGCTGTTTTTAAGATTATTTCTTTATCTTTAAACTTTGGCATATTATTTTTGGTATATTTTATTGAGTATGCTATTACAGTTGTCCCATTTTTCCCCACTATATCCCCTCTGCCCTATACCCCATACCCCATCCCATCATCCCCATAAATTTTAGTACCTGTCCATGGGTTGCATGCACCAGTTCTGTTGCTCCTTAATTTCCCACACTATTCCCAGCCTCCCCCTGTCCACTTGTGTGTGTGTGTGAGTGTGTGTGTGTGTGTGTGTGTGTGTGAACATTTTCCTGCTTATTCTTTCCTTTATGTCCCTTGTTCTAGGGGACATATCAGTGAAAATATTACTGCGTGGAATATCTGAGATGTTCCTGCCTATGTTTTCCTCTAGGACTTTTATGGTGCCATGACTTATATTTAACTTTTACACATCTTGAGTTTATTTTTGTGTGGGGTGTAAGTTGGTGGTCGAACTTTATTTTTTTGCATGTAGCTGTCCAGATCTCTCAACACCATTTGTTGAAGAGGATATTTTTACTCCATTTTATGCTTCTGCCCCCTTTGTTGCATATTAATTGTCCATAGGGACATGGGTTTATTTCTTTGCTATCTATTCTGTTCCATTGATCTGTGTGTCTGTTCTTATGCCAGTACCAGACTGTTTTGATTATAGTGGCCTTATAATATAGGTTGACATCAGGTATTGTTATCTCTTCTATTTCATACTTCTTTCTCAAAATTGCTGTGGCTATTCTGGGACATTTATGGTTCCAAATACATTTTTGAAATGTTTATTCTATATCTGTGAAATATGTCATTGATATTTTAATAGGGATTGCAATGAATCTATAGATTGCTTTAGCTAGTATGGACATTTTGATGATGTTAATTCTTCCACTCCATGAACATGGAATATTCTTCCATTTATTTGTGTCTTCCTCAATTTCTCTCTTCAGTGTTGTGTAGTTTTCTGAGAACAGGTCTTTAACTTCCTTGGTTAAGTTTATTGCTAGGTACTTTATTTTTCTTGTTGCTATAGTAAATGGGATTTTTCCCTGATTTCCCCTTCTGATATTTCACTGTTACTATACAACAATGCCTTCAATTTCTGAGTATTGACTTTGTATCCTGCTGTTTTGCCAAATTCATTTACTAAGTTGAGTAGTTTTTTGGTAGTGTCTATAGAGTTTTCTATGGACATTATCACGTAATCTGCAAACAATGACAGTTTTACTTCCTCCTTTCAAATTTGGATGTCCTTTATTTCTTTTTCTTGACTAATGGCTATGATTAGGACTTCTAAAACTATGTCAAATAGAAGTAGTGAAAGTGGACACCCTTGTCTTGTTCCTGATCTTAGTGAGAAAACTTTTAGATTTTGCCCATTCAGTATAATGTTGGATATAGGTTTCTCATACATAGCCTTTATTATGTTGAGGTATATCCCCTTTATTCCCACTTTGCTCAGTGTTTTTATCATAAGTCGGTGCTGTACCTTATCAAATGCTTTTTCCACATCTATTGATATAATCATGTGAATTTTGTCTTTCCTTTTGTTTATGTGATGTATTACATTTATTGATTTGCAAGTATTATACTATCCTTGCATCTCTGGGATGAATCCCACTTGATCATGAAGGATTATCATTTTAATGTATTGCTGGAGGTGGTTTGCTAATATTTTGCTGAGGATTTTAGCACCTATGTTCATCAGTGATATTGACCTGTAGTTTCTTTCTTTGTTGTGTCTTAATCTGGTTTGGGAATTAGGATGGTGCTGGTCTCATAAAAAAACTTTGGGAATCTTCCTTCTTCTTGAGATTTTTTGGAAGAGTCTGAGAAGGACAGGGGTTAGCTCTGCTTGAAATGTTTCATAAAATTCTCCTGTGAAACCATCTGGTCCAGGGCTTTTGTGTGCCTGGAGTTTTTGATTACTGCTTTAATTTCACCAGCTGTTAATGGCCTGTTCAGGCTTTCTGCTTATTCTTCATTCAGTTTTGGAAGATTATATTTTTCTAGAAATTTGTCCATTTCTCCCAGGTTTTCAAATTTCTTGACATATAGTTGTTTTTAGTAATTTCTTACAATCCTTTGTATTTCTGTGGTATCAGTTGTAATTTCTCCTCTTTCATTTCTGATTTTACTTATTTGGGTCCTCTCCCTTTTTTCCTTGATAAGTCTGCCTAAAGGTTTGTCAATTTTATTTATCTTTTCAAAGAACCAGTTCCTGGATTTATTGATCCTTTGAGTTGTGCTCTTAGTCTCTATGTCATTCAATTCTGCTCTGACCTTGATTATTTCCTTCCTTCTGCTCACTCTGGGCTCTGTTGTTGTTCCTCCAGTTCTCATAGATGGAGGGTTAGGTTGTTTTGTGAAATGTTTCTATCTTTTTTAGGTAGGCCTATATTGCTATGAAATTTCCTCTCAGGACTGCCTTCATTGTGTCCCATAGGTTTTGGACTGTTCTATGTTCATTTTCATTTGTTTCCAGAAACTTTTTGATTTCCTCTTTGATCTCATTACTGACCCACTCATTGTTAATAGCATGCAATTCAGCCTCCATGAGTTTGAATGCTTTTGAGTTTTTTCCTTGAGCTTGGTTTCCAGTTTTAAGCCCTTGTGGTCTGAGAAAATGCTTGATATGATGTCGATTTTCTTAAATTTCTTGAAGCTTGTTTTGTGTCCTATCATGTGGTCAATCTTTGAAAATATTCCATGTGAATTTGAAAATAATGTGTATCTTGTTTCTTTGGGATGGAAGGTTATATGTATATCAGTTAGGTCCATTTGATTTAATGTGTCATTCGGTTCCACAATATCCTATTGATATTTTGTTTGGATGATCTATCCATTGTTGACAGTGGGTTACTAAAATCCCCTAGTATAAGTGTGTTGCTGTCTATATCTTTCTTGAAGTCCTCCAGGGTTTTCCTTATATATTTCGGTGTTCCTATGTTGGGTGTATATAGGTTTACAATGTTTATGTCTTCTTGATGGATTCTTCCTTTGAGTATAATGAAGTGTCCTTCTGTGTTTCTTTTTATGGCCTTCCTTTGGAAGTCTATTTTGCCTGATATAAGTATTTCTACCCTGGATTTTTCAGAGTGTCCATTTGCTTGGAATTTTTTTTTCCAACGCTTTACTTTCAGTCTGTGTAGGTCTTTTGCTCTGGGGTGGGTCTCTTGTAGGCAGCATATGTGTGGATCCCATTTTCTTATCCATTTAGCTACTCTGTGTATTTTAATTGGAGCATTTAATCCATTTACATTTAAAGTTATTATTGATAGATACTTATTCATTTTTCCCCCTTTGTACCTGTGTTCCCCTCTCTCTCTCACTTTTTTTCTTCATCTTCTTAAAGCAGTCCCTTTAGCATATCTTGCAATGCTGGTTTGGTGGAGATACATTCTTTTAGCCTTCTTTTGTCTGGGAAAACCCTTATTTCACTTTCCATTTTAATTGAGAGCCTTGCTGGGTAGGGCCTTGCTGCCTTGGTTGCAGGTCTTTGCTTTTCATTACTTGGAATATATTATGCCATTCCCTTCTGGCTTGTAGTGTTTCTGTGGAGAAGTCAGCTGTTAACCTTCTCAGGGCTCCCTTATATGTTACTTCTTGTTTCTCCCTTGTTGCCTTTAAGATTCTCTTTGTCTTTGATATCTGCCATTTTAATTATGATACATCTTGTAATGGGTCTCTTTGGATTCCTCTTGATTGGGACCTTCTGTGCATCCTGGATCCGTATGACTTTTTGTTTCATCAAATTAGGAAATTTTCCCATCTTCACTCTTTTAAACAGATTTTCTATCCCTTGTGCCTCTCCTTCTCCTTATGATAGCCCTTTATATGGATATTATTATGTTTCATGTTCTGTTGCAGTTACCTTAAAACCTGTTTGTTCTTTTGAGCCTTTTATCATTTTGTTGCTCTTTCTGGGAGTTTTTTTTCTACCATGACCCCCAGTTCACTGATTTAATCCCCTGTTTCATCTAGCTTTTGATTCCTTCTACTGTGTTCTTCAATTCAGAAATTGTTTTCTTCATTTCCTATTGGTTCTTGTTGATAGTTGCTATGTCCTTTTTCATGCTGATATAGTTTGCAGTAAGTTCCTTGTAGTTTCCCTGTAGTTTTTGGTAATTCACACTGAGCTCACTGAGTTCATTGAGCTTCTTTTATAGCTATTATTTTGAATTTAATATCTAATAGTAGGTTTGCCTCTATTTCATTTAGCACTCTTTCTGAGGATTTCTCATTTTCTTTCAACTGGGGGTTGTTGCTTTTTCTTCCCATATTTTGTGAGACTCTTCTTTTGGCTTCTGTTTCTTAAATTGATCCATTTTGACTCCCTGACTTTGTGGTATGAACTTCTATGGTAGGAGACCTGTGAAATTCAGTGGTACAGTCTCCGTATCTCCTGGACATGATGCTCTTGGGATGCTCTTTATGCCTTTTATGTTGGCTTTCTGCACGTAATTAGGTTTTGATTGTTGTTGGGTCGTTTTTGTTGGGTCCTTCGCTCCAACTGGTTGTCTGGGGGTCACTCTGCTCACTATATGTTGTGTGTTGTTGTTCAGGTGCAGCCAGAAAAAAACCACAAAGCCCGGGAAACAAACCCACATCTATAAAAAATCTCTCCTTCCACAATCCCACTGTCAACAGTAAATGAACCAGTATAAATAAGGCTGTAAAGAGATTAAGACTATTATAAGAAAGTAGAGCAAATACGAGATGACCTGCTCAAAGGCAAATGATTTTTGGAAGGTAGAGGGAGGAGCACTAATAAGAGTAGAGAGTCAGAGTAAAGGGTCAGAGAAAGTAAAATTTACATCATGAATAAAAAAAGGGACAAAGAGGATGGATATGGATAAACTTAATGTACAAGAAATAAATGTCAAAAAGCTGTTCAGGAAAGAAAATATCAAAAATCACAGAGAGGACCACAGCGGATTTTGTTTTGGTAGCCTCTAGTATTTACCACTGTTTTGTTTTTCTTTCTGGATCTGCCTCTTGGTGATGCCAGATGTTGACACTATCTGACCTTAGGCAGCCTATTCAAGACTCCCAGCAATCTACTGTCTGTGTCTGACCCCTTCAGTTGTTAAGCAAGTCCCTCTGCACTTAGCAGTCAGGCTTAAGCAGAACAGGGCCAGGGCAGAGTCCCTCCTGGAGTTGGGGTTACTGTTTCCCCTCAGGATGCTGCCACTCAGGGGAATGGTCTGCCTGAGCAATATGGCTGCTGCTGTTTGGAGGATTACTGAGCCTTGGGATCCCTGTAGTTACTTTCTCAGTTCTCTCCCCAAAGCCTCCATCTCCCATCTCTCCTCAGGTACCTCTAACCTACTCAGCCCCTGCCCTTGCTGAAGTCCAGGGTAAGTGGTTGCAAATGAAAATTTATGTGTTGGCCCTTTAAATGGCCCTGTGCATCTCCAGTCACCCACTTCTGGCAGAGCAACCTGATTGCTTTTCACAGCTGGCTGTTTTCTGTGTACTTTTTGGTCTCTGGTGCTGTAGGCTGGGGATCCCCACTTAGGATTTAGACCTGACTCATCTCAGGGGGATCTAACCAGTCACTTAATTATCCCTGTGGTGCTGCCACCTGTGGGTGCCCAACCAGCCTTCTTGTGTCTTCACCACAATCCTTACCAATCAAGTTGTGCTGAAGCTGATTTTTCTGTCTGTCTGAGGTTAAAAGGCTTCTCTCTTGCTGTTGTTCAGTCATTTGTTGCAGGTTATTTCTTCACAATTTAGCTGTAATTCCAGATTGGTCCTGGGAGGAGGTCTATTCACTCCTCTGACATCTTGCACACCTATTTGTACATCTTCAGTCTAACACTCTCCCAACTGAGATATTTCAGCAACCTCTTATTTGTACTTCTTAATCCCCCCACCACTTCACCCAGTCCCCTGCAACCCCCCGCTATCCGATAACCATCAACACACTCTCTATATTCATGATTATGTCTCCATTCTTCTTGTTTGCTTAGTTTTTTTTAGATACAATTGTTGACAGATATGTATTTTTTGCCATTTTATTGTACATAGCTTTGCTCTTCTTTTTCTTAAATAAGTCCCTTTAACATTTCACATAATAATGGTTTGGTGATGATGAATTCCTTTAGGTTTTTCCTGTCTGAGTAGTTCTTTGTCTGCTTTTTGAGTATAAATCAGGATTTTCCAACCTGCAGCCCACAGGTCACATGTGTCCCAGAATGGCTATAAATGTACCCCAGCAAAAAATCATAAATTTACTTAAAACATTATGAGATTCTTTTGTGATTATGTGTCTCAATGTATTTAATGTGTGGTCCAAGACAACTCTTCTTCTTCCAGTGTGGCCTAGAGACTCCAAAAGGTTGGACACCCCTGTTCTAAATGATATCTTTCCTGGGTAGAGCAGTCTTAGCTGTAGGCCCCTGCTTTTTATGACTTTGAATATTTCCTGCCAATCTGTTCTAGCCTGCAAAGTTTCTTTTGAGAAATCAGCTGACAGTCTTATGGGAACTCCTCTGTAGGTAACTAACTGCTTTTCTCTTGCTGCTTTTAAAATTCTCTCTTTATCTTTAACCTTTGGCATTTTAATTGTGATGTGTCTTGGAGCAGGCCTCTTTGCATCCATCTTGTTTAAGACTCCTTGTGCTTCCTGGACTTGAATGTCTATTTCCTTCACCCAATTAGGGAAATTTTCTTTCATTATTTTTTCAAATAGATACCCGATTTCTTGATTTTTCTCTTCTCCTTCTGGCAATCTTATGAGGCAAACAATTGGAAAGCTTGAAATTGTCCCAGAGGCTGCTTATGCTATCCTAATTTGGGGGGATTCTTTTTTCTTCTTCTTGTTCTGATCAGTTGTTTTTTTTGTTTTCATATGTTCCAAATCATTTATTTGACTGCTGACTTTATTCACTCTGCTGTTGTTTCCCTGTAAATTGTTCTTTATTTCAACTAGTGTATCCTTCATTTCTGACTGGATCTTTTCTATGTTGATGAGGTCCTCACTAAGTTCCTTAAGCATCCTTATAATCAGTGTATTGAACTCTGCCTCTGATATATTGCTATCTCCATCTTGTTTTGTTCTTTTTCTGGAGTTTTAATCTGTCCTCTCATTTGGACCATGTTTCTTTGTCTCCTCATTTTGTCAGCCTCCTTATGTTTGTTTCTATGTATTAGGTAGACCTGCTTTGAGTCCATGTCTTGGTAGTTTGGTCTAATGTACTAGGTATCCTGTAAGGTCCAGTGGCACAGCCGGCCCTATCAACCAAGCTGGGTACTCAAGGTGTGCTATTTTTGTGGGCTGAATACAACCTCCTCTTGTAGTTGAGCTTTGTTGCAGTTGGCATGTCAATGGGAGGGATTTACCCAGGTCAGTCAGCTGCAAGGACTGGCTGTGACCACAGATCATCATTCTCTGACCTTTGTGGAGGATCAGCTGTACTGCAGCAGGGTGGTAGTGCTCCAGTGTTGTCTTTAGCTCTCCACTGGGTACACAGGCTCTGGAGTTTCTTGGGTAATGCAGGCCAAGTTTAGCCCCCACCTTAGTTCTGCCTAGGGCCACCCTGCCTGAGTTACAAAATAATCTGCAGATGGCTGTTACTTGTGTTGGGCTTAGAGATTCCCAGGCAAATCCAAGCTGTGAACCTAGACTATCTGCTGCTATTGCCAGGCCTGGGGCCACTTAGTAAGGGGCACAGGGGCTAGGGTCTCACTGAGACCAACTGTTGCCTATTTGAGTGGGTTTAAGAATTTGTGAAGCATGAGTCCAGACCAACCATTCATGTGGAAAAGCCACCGTTAACAGCTTAGGTAGGACCGTACATTGGGTGGGGTAGAGCCTCAGGGTGGGCAAACAATGTTAGCCAGGTTGATGGAGTCATAGACATGGCATCCACCTGCCAGCTCTATGGCTCTGTAGGTGGGAAGGTCCAGAAAAGGAACGATGACCTCTGCCTGCCTTTCTATCTGGGATAAAGCTGTCCCCCAGCTCTCACCTCGATGCCAGATACTTCAATTCCTCCCTGCATTCCACTGGCACCTTTCAAGCTTCTACTCCATTGCTGGAGCTCAGAAGAAGTGAGTCTGAGTAAGTCCATGTGTGGGTTCTTTAAAAGGAGCTGTTTGGGACTCTAGAAGATCCTTCCACTGACTCTATCCCTGCTGGGTTTTGCAGCCAGAAGTTATGGAGATTTATCTTCCTGGCACTGGAACCCTGGGCTTGGGTTATTGTGTGAGGTTGGGACCCCTTACTTCCAAGATATCCCTCCTGAATTTTTATCCACCACATGTGGGTGTGGAACCAGACCATTCTGTGTCTGTACCCTTCCTACTAGTCTGGATGTATGTGGTTTCTTAGTTGTCAGACTTTCATCCAAAACAATTTCTGATGGTTCTGAGTGATGATTGTTCTATTGTTTAGTTGTAATTTTGATGTGGTTATGTGAGGATGTGAGCCATCTTTACCTATGCCTCTATCTTGACTTGAATTCTCAGTTCCTGAAATCTTAGCAGGTTATATTTCCTTAGCTCTTAGAGAAGCATCATCTGAATATGATATAGTCCTAGTGGGGTTGAAATTTATCATTTCCAATTGAGAAACAATGATTTTTACTTATGATGTACCAAAGTGTCTGCATGCTATTTTAATGTGCAAAGATAATATACTTTCCTGGGATTACTGTTGTCAGGAAGGGAAGGTGACAGAGACATAGGAACCTTGCACACTGAAGGGTGGGATCTCTAGATAATTCCTCAGGACATTTTCCCTGCCTTGGTACAAAGATTTGCAGAAAACCAGCTTGTGGCTGTCTCACTCCAAACATGAAGGAAGGAGAAGCAAAATGTTGCAGAGAGAACACAGTAACTGAAATTAATGGGCTATTTGAAGAAGACAAACAGGACAGAAAAGTCCTTCACCAAGAGTCTCCTAAAGAATCTTGGTTATTTATGATACTTCTTTGGAAGAGATTCTGTGGATCCTTCTAATGACTTTGGGGTTGCTACTTCCTTGAAGAATCACAGCTGCTTTGATATGATAGTGTACACTTTAGTTTTTAATTCAGAATTCCCCATACTTATTGACCCATGGAAAAATGTTTTGTGTTCAATACTTTGATAACATCCCCATTCTCAGAAATGGCTAGATAGTAATAGAGTAAGAAATATATTTGTTTGTATGACTAAAAACCAGGGATATTCAGACATGTTATGGTTAGAAACATTGCCCTGAAATGTGAAGTGTCCCTTAAGATTCTTTGTCTTAGTTGAGTGGCTAAAGGACAAAAAAACTAAGAGAATTATTGATGAGATGGACACAGATGTAGAGGAATCTTAGGCAAAAACTCTTGACCAGAATTTACAGCCTATTCCCTATTTCCTTCTTTCAAAAAATTTTCTATGCTAATGAGCCTGGCATTATGGTTAATCATCATCTTGCTTAATTATCCTTGATTGCCTCTGTTGTGCATGCATAACCTCAGATTAAATAATGAAGACAACCCTCTCCTCTTCCCTGACTGGGACATGTATCATAATTGAGCCATTTCTGCCTCTCTGATCACCCTCCTATTCTCCAAAGTGTATCCCCATACATTAATCTGCTGGCTAAATATTGATAGCAAGACTGTCCCTTAATATTTACTTTGTTGTTCAATTATTGCTGCATACAGGGTGATTTGTCTGTTTCTTTCTTTCCAGCCTATTTAATCTGAACTGAGTCAACCTTTGCTGTGTTGAACCTTCTTGTCCAACCATAGTTGGAGAGTGGGAGAGGAAACTGATACTGATTTTGAAATAATTCTCTACTCTCGGTGTGTGTGCCATCATTGCCAGTAGGGGTCAGAAGGGCATTTCCCTCTGGGGTCAAGCGGTAGGTGGTGGGAAAGGAGAGCCCCAGAGCTATTGCCTTAAGTTGATTACCTCTCTTTGAACATTGTCTCCTAAAGGTAGCCTAAGAGAAATGGGCCAACCAGGCAGCTTTTGTTTTTTATGGGATGTTGGCTCTGGAGCTCTTAGAGTAAGTACCGGGATAATTTGTAACAAGAGTGTGGAATGGCAGAAAGTCTCCCTATGAAAAACAGAGACCTATATGCAATATCTGGTCTTGATGAAAATCTATTAGAGGTTCTTAGGCAAGAAACTAAACTCTGTCCATTTGCCTCAAATGCCTGACAGGGTCGTGTGGGAGCATTAGGTAATAAGTGAACAGGAAGCATCTTTGAAAATATGCCATGCCGTGCTGCTACAGGAAGATATATTATACCATCAAAATGTAAATATTGTCCTTGAAAATAAGCAAATTCTTCTGTTCTGATCAGAATGCTGTCAGTGGCAGTCTTTAATTTCTGTTTCTCAAACTGAAAGCTGTGACACCCCCCACCCCCACCCAGCACAAAGGCCAATATTGTCTTGTGTACATATATTTTTGGGGAGGGGTGATGATTAAACTTCAGGCATATTTGCATTACTAACAAAAGAAGAGGATTAAACAGATGTACTCTTGGCCATTCCCAAGCCCTGGATCCTTGTTTTTTTATCAGTGACCTAGAAAGCCTCTCTCTGCCTCTCCACTGGCAGAATTAAGGCAAGCAGGAGGTGAGTCCTCTGTCCAGGTCCCTGCCTGATTCTCCACAACAGCCCCTAATGTTTTAGAGACCTTAGGTAACATAGGTACCACACGTAAGTACACAGGTTAATACATGCTGATAAGGTGAATAACATTTTGTGTAGGTAGAGTGAGTAGGAAGACGCAGTGCCAACTTCCCAGTTATTTCCAAGTGATTCTTCCCATTCTCTGAGTCCTGGAGAACTTAAGTCTTCTGTGGCGGTGGTGATATCTGTGGCCCTAGAAACTCATTTCTAAATAGCCAAACTCCAGAAGTCCACTTATTTTGTGCCTAACCCATTCTTCAATGGATTTTGATTATCTGACATTCTCTAAAATTTCATATTCTGTCACACTGACATGTTTTTCGCAAAATGATTAAAATAGTCCCCCTCTTCCTACCTCCTCCTCTTCAATTAATTGTCTGGGAAATTCCTACTCATTCTTGGAGATGTAACTCAAATTTCCATTCAGAATAAACCTTCCTACTTCCCGCAAGTGAAAGAGAAATGTCTCTGTGGCACCTCGCATAGACACTGTTTATAACAGCACCACAGTTACTTCATAACGTATGTTTACTATATGTATTAATCAGCCTACAGACAATAAAAGCTCATTCCAGGTAGTTAAATAGAAGGAAGTAAATGCAATAAATTAGTAACAAAAGTGTTGAGAGAGCTGATGAGGCAAGGAGGGGACAATCAGGCAGTGCAGATTTTAGTTACACTAGGAAGTCTCTAGCTTGCTATCAGGGCTAGTGGAACAAAAGCTGGAGACTGTTCGCAGAGCCCAGAAGCAAGGCTACCTGGCCAAGTCCAGTTCATTGGGCTGGGGACACTGGGACACCACACAGCACAGACAGATGGGGATAGATGTACTCTCATCTCTCTAACACCATCTCTTGTCCGTGTTTTATGGCCTTAAAAGTGGCCTGGGAAATATAGCTCCCAAAGAAAGTTCTAAGACTGAATCTGAGAGCAAAGAAGCAAGTGACTGGCTCAAATACTTCTTTTCCCATCAGTAGACTGTTAGCTTCCTTTTGGTAGCCCCAGCATAAAAATGATACTACATAAATCTGTTTAGTAAATTCTGACTCAAGGTAAGATTTATTTTCTTTGTATGAGGGGGGACCCCAAAAAACTGGAATTATCTTCTGGAGGGTAGACCCCTTATACTACATACAGACTCTCCCCACTAGGCGAGTGTTCTAACAACTCATCTGTATCAGTTTACCAGCTGGTGTTGTTATAAGAGGCTGCACTCAGCTTTGGTAAATTCTTTTAACTCTTTCAACACATTTGCCCATTTCATCATGGGTGATTTACGAGCTCACATGCCCACACCACGCTGAGTGTTCAGCAGGTTTTGACTAAACATGATATGACTTCTGTGCCCCACCCTCCCTATTTACCTGATCTTGCCCCAAGGGACGTTTATCTTGTTTTGCCAGATTAAAAAAATTCTCAGCAGGAAATGTTTTGCTGATATGGAAGAGGTGAAATAAAAAAATGGCAGAAACACTAAGAAGCCATCAAAATTCAAGAGTTCAGAAACTGTTTTGAGGCTTCCGGCCAAGATGGAGCCATAGGTGATACACTTTGCCTCCTCGCACAACCAAAAGAAGGACATCAACAAATTTAACAACAAAAAATGACCAGAGCTGCCAGAAAATCAAACTGTATGGAAGTCTGACAACCAAAGAGTTAAAGAAGAAACATTCACCCAGACCTGTAGGAGGAGAAGGTATGGGCAGCTGGGGCGGAGAGGATGAGCAGCAAGGCAATGGTAGGTGGACCACGTGGTCCTGCATTTGCATGCAGATAAACAGGGAGGGACAACTGGGGAGTGAGAGAGACCGTGCCACCCAGGGTTCCAGCATAGGAAGAGAAAGCCTCAAAACCTCTATTGGAGAAAACCTATGGGGGCTACAGCAGCAGGAGAAACTGCCAGTCTCACAGGAGAGTTCATTTGAGACACCCACAGGGTCTTAAAACACACACAAACCCAGCCACCTGGGAATCAGCACCAGAAGGACCCAATTTGCTAGTGGGTAGCAAGGAAGCAACTGAGGGTCCCCCAAGAGCCAAGCTAGCAGCATTATTCCCTCTTGGACCCCTCCCCTACACACAGCACCACAAGGCAGTGATGTGGTTGCCCAGCCCTGGCAAATACTTAAGACTCCAACCCTCATAACATAATAGGTGACCAAGACAAAAAATAATATGGCCCAAACAAAAGAACAGATCAGAGCTCCAAAAATAGAAATAAGCGATGAAGACTTAACCAAACTAACAGATGCAGAGTTCAAAACACTGGTAATCTGGATGCTCACAGAAATGGTTGAGTATGGTTGCAAAATGGAGGTAAAAGTGAAGGCTATGTAAAGTTAAATAAAGCAAAATTATAGGGAACCAACAGAGAAGGGAAGGAAACTGGGACTCATATCAACAATTTGGAGCAGAAAGAAAAAATAAACATTCCACCAGAACAGAATGAAGAAACAAGAAATCCAAAAAATGAGGAAAGGCTGAGGAACCTCTGGGACAACTTTAAATGCTCCATCACCCGAATCATAAGGGTGCCAGAGGAGAAGAGGAGGAAGAAGACATTGAAAACTTATTAGAAAAATAATGAAGGAGAACTTCTCCAATCTGGCAAAGGAAATAGACGTCCAGAAAATAGAAGCCCAGGACGCTCAGAGAGTCCTGAAGAAGTTGGACCCAAGGAAGCCCACACCAAGGCACATCATAATTACGTTACCTAAGATTAAAGGTAAGGAGAGCATCTTAAAAGTAGCAAGAGAAAAGGAGACAGTTACTTACAAAGGAGTTCCCATAAGACTATCAGCTGATTTCTCAAAAGAAACCTTACAGGCCAGAAGGGACTGCAAAGAAGTATTCAAAGTCATGAAAAGCAAGGGCCTACATCCAAGGTTACTCTATCCAGCAAAGCTATCATTTAGAATGGAAGGGCAGGTAAAGTGCTTCCCAGATAAAGTATAGTTAAAGGAGTTCATCATCAACAAGCCCTTATTAAATGAAACAGTAAAACGACTAATCTAAGAAAAAGATGATCAAAAACATGAACAGTAAAATGACAACAAACTCACAACTATCAACAACTGACCTTAAAAAAATAAAAACAAAAACAACCTAAGCAAACAACTAGAACAGGAACAGAATCACAGAAATGGAGATCACATGAAGGATTATCAGCAGGAAGGGGGAGGGTGGAGAATAGGGGAAAAGGTACAGAAAATAAGAAGCTTAAATCATAGGCAAAAAATAGACAGGGGGAAGTTAAGAATAGTATAGGAAATAGAGAAGCCAAAGAACTTATATGTACAACCCATGGACATGAACTATGTAGGGGGAATGCCATTGTGATGGGGGGGTGCATGGTAGAGGGGAATATAGGGGAGAAAAAATTGGACAATTATCACAGCATAATCAATAAAATATACTTAAAAAAAAAGAATTATGATGACATTCATAAGGTGAGAAGTTTGAACAAACCATGTCAAACAAGAAGAGGACAATTTGAGACATACATGCCTCCACCAGAGCTATCCATAAAGTCAAAAATTTCATTAAGACACCAAGATTGAGCAAAAAGGAAAAAGGACTCATGGACATGGACAATAGTATGGTGATTGCTGAGGGGAGGGGAACATAACGGGACTAATTGGTAATGGAAAAGTACAATAAAGATTAATTTTTTAAAAAAGAAAAGAAACTGTTTTGAGCAGTAGCAAAAACATCTCAATAGAGTATTACATCAGATGAAGAGTACTTTGCAGGTGATTGGAATTTAAACATGTAAGAATAAATACACACATTTTTTAAAATAAATTCTGTTTTTTAGGGGGTCAACCCTTGTATTCTTATCAAAGGGTCATGTCTTTTTAGAAAAACTATGTCAATCTTCTAAGTGTACCTTAAACCATTTTCTTTCTCTTCATCAAATTGAAATTTTTTTTTAAAGTATGTTATTTCCATCTTTGTCTGTTGGCTTTTCACAGTCCCTACATTCCCAGAGTTCCAAAAGGATAATAAGAAGCTACTGGTAATCCTGTTTGAAATTAGCATTGTGTTCAGCCATCTGTTCCTTAGGGCCCTGCTCTGTGGACCAGCAAGGCTAAGAAAAGAGCTCTTTTGCTGTTAAACACTTTTCATTATCAATTCACTGGTACAATACATAATGAAGTTCTTTATTTTTCATTGAATTTATTGGGGTGACATTGGTCAATAAAATTTCATAGGTTTCAGGGGTACAATTCCATAATACATCATCTGTATATTGCATTGTGTATTCATCACCCCAAGTCAAATCTCCTTCCATCACTAATTATTCTCCCTTACCCTCTTGTACCTCCCCTCACCCCCCTTTCCCTCTGGTAATCACCATACTGTTGCCAATCTGTGAGAGTTTTTCTTTTTTCTTTTTTGGCTTAATCCCTTCACCTTTTCACCCAGCTCCCCAACCCCTCTTCCCTCTGATAGTTATTCTTTTGTTCTTTGCATCTTTTGCATGAGTCTGTTTCTATTGTTTATTAGTTTACTTTGTTCATTAGAGTCCACATATGAGTAAAATCATATGGTACTTATCTTTCTCTGACTGGCTTATTTCACTTAGTATAACACTCTCCAGGTCCATCCATACTGTCACAAAAGGAAAGATTTTCTTTTTTATTACGGTCAAGTAGCATTCCTTGTGTAAGTGTATGACAGCTTTTTTATCCACTCATCTACTAATAGACACTTGGGCTGCTTCCAAATCTTGACTATTGTAAATAACACTGCAATGAACATAAGGTACATACATTCTTTCAAATTAGTGTTTTATATTTTTTTTCTGATATACTCCTAGAAGTGGAATTACTGGGTCATAGGCAGTTCCATTTTTAATTTTTTGCAGAACTCCATTTGCTTTTTATAGCAGCTGAACCCATCTGTATTCCCACCAACAGTGCATGAGGGTTCCGTTTCCTCCACATTCTCACCAGCACTTGTCGTTTGTTGATATATTGATGATGGCCATTCTGACAAGTGTGAGGTGATATTTCATTGCAGTTTTAATTTGTTTCTCTGATGATTAGTAATGTTGAACATCTTTTCATATGTCTATTGACCATCTGTATGTCCTCTTTAGAAAAGTGCCTATTCTGGCTCTTAGCCCATTTTTTAAATTAGATTGTTTGTTTTTTTACTGTTGAGTTTTACAAGTTCTTTACCAATTTGGGATATTAACCCCTTATCAGATGAATCATTGGAGAATATGTCTTCCCATTCCATGAGTTGTCTTTTTATTTTGTTGATGGTTTTATTTGCTGAGCAAAGACTTTTTAGCTTGACATAGTTCCATTTGTTTATTTTTTCTTGTTTTATTTGCCTGAGGATATATATGAGAAAAAATATTGCTATGAGTAATATCTGAGGTTTTACTACCTATGTTTTCCTTTAGAATTTTTGTGGTTTCAAGTCTAACATTTAAGTCTTTCATTCAGTTTTAGTTTATTCTTATATATGGTATAAGAAGGTGGTCTAGTTTTTTTTTCCCATATCTGTCCAATTTTTGCAACCTTTATTGACTATACTATCTTTACCCTATTGTATGTTCTTGCCCCCTTTGTCAAATATTAATTTGACAAATATTAATTTGACAAAGGCATGGGCTTATTACTGAGCCCTCTGTTCTGTTCCATTGATTTATATGTCTGTTTGTATGCCAGTACCATGCTATTTTGATTACTGTGGCCTTATAGTATAGTTTGATATCAGATAGCATGATTCCTCCAACTCTTTTCTTCTTTGTCAAGATTGTTGTGGTTTTTTGGGGTCATTTTTGGTTCCATATAAATTTTTTAAATATTTGTTTTAGTTCTCTAAAATATGTTATTGGTATCTTGATAGGACTTGCATTGAACCTATAGATTGCTTTGGGTAGTATGGACATTTTAATGATGTTAAGAAGAAGAAATAAAAGACATCCAAATTGGAAAGGAGGAAGTAAAACTGTCATTATTTGCAGATGACATGAGAACCTTCAGAGAACCCTAAAGATTCCATCAAAAAACTACTAGAACTGATAAATGAATTTGGTAAAGTAGCAGGATACAAAATAAATATCCAGAAATCATTTGCTTTACTATACACCAATAATGAATAATCAGAAAGGGAAACTAAGAAAATAATCACATTTACAATTGCATAAAAAAATAAAATATTTTGGAATAAATTTAATTATGGATGCAAAAGACCCATGCTCAGAAAATTATAAGACACTGAAGAAAGAAAGTGAAGAAGATACAAATAAGTGAAAGCATATACTATGTTCATGGAAGGAAGAATTATCACACAATGAAGTTCTGCAGTAACAGATAGGGAATTCATTTCTCAGCCAAGTGGCTGAACTCATACTGACCAGATCATGGGCCACTATCTATAATTACATCATGGGTATTCCACAAAGATACCATATTTTGTCATGTATAATGCACACTTTTCTGCCCAAATTTTGAGGGGGGAAAAATAAGGATGTGCATTATACATGGGTAGTACTAACTCCATATCTATATAAATGTTTTTAATTCTTTTATTTATGCTTATGTATTGAAAGTGTAACTCTAGAAAGCAATAATGATATCTGTATGCAAAATAATACCCTAGAAAACAACTAGGTTTTGTTTCTAAATGTAAGTAAATAAATAATTGAGTTAAAAAATTAAAGTGAAAGATTTTTTTTTCCTGAAAGTTTGGGCTAAAAACATGAGTATGCATTACACATGGGAACACATTATACATAGCAAAATATGGTAATTTTCTTTGTAGGACAAAAAAGGCAAGCCTTGCTACCAAAGAAGGATAAACTGGTGTTGATATCTAAAAGGGAGGTGCTTCCCCTCTCTACGTTCAAGTCATCTGGCCTCTGCCTTAGCCCATAAAGCCACCTTCAGTGAACAACTGACAGTAACTATATGTGTGTGTATTCACTGGTTTGCAAAACTTGGGGTTCTTCTTGTCAATTTTTATATGCCAATTATTTGTCAATGAGTTTCTATTTCAGTCATAGCCTTCTTGAGAACTTGTTTATAAATCAGCTAGCTGTCAGATTCCTTCCACAAATTCTGTGAAAGGAAAATAATCATAGGCTAGTCCATGAAGGAACAGATTCTGAAAAACTCAATGAGAAAAATATGTTCTTGCTTGAGGAAGGTGGTATGCTGAAGCCCACTTGCTCAGACTCCCAAGAGCCGATGTACCCATCTCTTCCACACTCTATGTTCAGTGAAGTCGCATTGGTAGCTTGAAACTGACCATGGTGAGACCATTTACATCACACTAATTGGCAAACACTACAAATCAGGGCCTTTGGTTTTTCCTTTCTTTCTGAAGATCTAATTGTAAAACATTTACCAGTGCACCACTAGGAGCAGAAGAATCTCATTTTTTTCTAACCCATAACCTTTGAAAAAACCCATCTGAAAAAGAAAAAAGAAAAATATCCTACCAGGAATACACCTGCAGCCAAACAAGCCAAGGTGTAGTAACATTCTGCACCATGGGTGATGGAAACCAGAGGAATCACGGGGCAGCTCATCAAGAGCGAGTGAGGATGGGCTTGTTATGGGGTCTGGGCTGTCCAGAAGGATTTTTATGAGGTCCTGGGGAAGGAGGTAGCTTTTCCTTGGAGCTGGTATTAATGCAAAGGCAGGTTAGAAAGGAGGTTTGCAGTGTTCATGATTTAAGAGGGGGAAGTGGGGCTGGGGGAGCCATTGGAAAAGAAGCTGCCATTATGTAAGGAAGGAGAGAGGCTGCCCATCATTTCACAGCTGTGGCACTGCCTTGAGAAACACTCGGTCTATGTGGCCTTGGCCATGTCCCATCATAAACATTTTGTTAAGCTTCTGTTAGGAACAACGCAGTCTGATTACCAGCAGGGTTAAGAAGTAGACTTGGAGTCCTGCTCTCCTGGAAACTGCCCAGTTAAGATAACTGTGGAATGTTATGTCCAAATCCCTTATCGCTGGGTTTAGAAACCAGAGCTGCTTTCCTGTGTCAAAGTGACCCATAGGCTCAGACAAGCGCAGGCTTTCACTCCCACTGAAGTGAGTCAAACAGCAAAGCTTCTCCCAATCTAAGATGTCAGAAAACATTGTTTCTCAACTCCATTTCACTGCTATCAATGAACAAAAGCAGTCTTCCCAGGTTCACTCCTCCTACCAACCTTCCCCTGCTCTGCATTGCTTGCTTCAGACTCACCAGTGTGGCCACTGGATTCACAGGAAACATGGCTACCTTCTTACCCAAAGGCAGTGAACACACAAGGAAAGCTTTGAAGATCTCTGTGTTGGGCACCTTTGTCTCCAGAACTGGGCACTGTGCCTGGCACAAAGCAAGTGCCTAATAAGTGCTTGTGGAATTAAATCCTAGGAGATGGGGGCATTTTATGAGTGAGACAGGACTGTTTACCCTTCTCAGGCCACACTGTTTGGACAGTTCCATGCCCTGTACATTTACAGGTTGTTTATTACCACCATCATCAAGTTCCTTTTTCTGTAGAAGTGCCACTCCAACATTTCTGGGTAGGAAGGGAAGTGTGGTATCTGCAGCTGTGCCCTCCAGGTGTGGCCTTTTCTGCAAGTAAACATAAAGCATGATATTTCTCTAGAGTTCAAATCCATAAAGCCACAGATTACCAGAAACTTTCAACAGGGTTTCTCTTGTTTTGGTCCACAAACCACCTGCATCTAGATCACCTGAGATGATTGTTGAAAAATGCAAATTCCAGTCTTCACCCCAGTTTGACTGATTGAAACTCATCACTGGAAACTAGGGTCTGCATCTTTCACACACTGCCCTGTGTGGTGCCTGTGCACACTAAGGTCAGAGAACAGCTGACCCAGATGCTGTGGGCATTTTATGGAACATCTGTTCAACTAAAGGTCAACAAGAGTGTACATAAGCCCTGTCCCGTTCTGCCAATTTTCACTGAGAGCCAGGCACAGAGGTCATGATGGTGCAGAAGCACTCAGGGAACTTAGGGTCTTCTGGTAAGCTCACCTCTCAAGACAATGTCCTGATCTGAGAGAGATCGGGTTTTCCTTTTTTGACCAAAAAGAAAAAAAAAAAAAGGCATCGTCCTTCCTGAACAACATTCAAAAATTGCTAATATTTACAAAATCAGCTGTTTACCATGATTACTTCTCAGAAAATGGGATTTCTTGGATTAGAAAGAGAAATGTACTCATCGTACCGCCCCTTCCACCCCATCCACTTTCCACATTTTGCGTCTGGTTCCCAGGTCACTGCCAGCCGCCCCAGCTTCTCCAGGCTCTGACATACCAGCCACGGTGGGTGCTGCAGCAGGAACAACAGTAGCCCCCATGCCTTGCCCCCACCTGACCAGCCCTCTGGAGGGTTGGCTTATCCCATCACTTCCGGACTCTGAGAATGCTCAGGGTAGTGAGCATCTCACTTGCTCAAAGGCTGGTTGGGGCACGTGGTATCCCCCATCAGGCAAACTTTGGCTAACAAGGGACAAGACAGACAAGAGCCTTCAGAGAAGCAGCTTGCCATTCCAGCCCAAACATGCACTCACATGGACTGTGTCAGGAGATGTCTGTCTCTTCTTTTGATGATTGCTGTCCTGGGAGAGTGCCCTTAGGTCCTAGCCATATGCTTTGCCTCAGACACAATTTCACAAGGAACCTAGGCTAAGACACTGTCTATAGCACTTTTTAAATTACTTTTTTTACAATTTGTCTATTAAAATATTTTAAATGTCTAACTTTGGCATTATGGTTAACTGTGTCTCCATCTCTCCCTTGAAATCAGGGATGGTGTCTTCCTCATATTTGTTCCTCCAGACCAAGGATCATGCCTTCAATATAATAGGAATTCAATAAGCATGCAATTAATTGAATCATTCCAAGTCTCTTCCCTCAAAAGGTTTGACAATCAGAATTGTCAGGCAGCTGGTGCCGTCCTTGAAGTGGGCTTTGTCCCTTCAAAAGTCAGGCAATGAGCCAGAGCTACACCATGTGATCATACAGTGGTGGAAGTAAAAAGTGGGCAGGAGTGTGGGAAGGGAATAACACAGATGATATATTATAATTTTCAAATTCCCAAAATGAACTGCTGATGGGACTGTGATTTTTGTGGTCTGTAAGAGTCACCTGTGCATGGCGAGACCCCTCTGTGTCACTCATACCAAGAGTAGCCAGTTCAAGTCATCTGGAGCTGCATCCCATATGAGTGTGGTTCTGATTTTAATAAACAAATCCCCCACAACCTGATTTTTCAAAGAACTTTTTATTTCGTAAGTGTTCATAAACTGAAAACACTCTTTTTGGTTAGTTTATATTTTTATCAAACACAGATATTTGCATCATACATGGTTTTTTTAAAAATCAAAACATTCTAAAGGCGGTGTTCTGCCCTTCCAGTTCCATTGATAGGTATGATCTCAGAACTAACTATAATGAGCTTTTCTGGCAGTTCCCTCAAGTTTTTACAGCCACATTTCCAAATAACATATCGCTATATCTAATTCTTAATTTGTTAATTTTAGACATTAACTATTAACATCCTGCCATGCTAAGCAAGAACTTACCTCTCGCTTGCCCGCATGTCACTGCAGGCTTTCCCACCCTCCCAACATAGGGTTATCACAGATTCAGTTATGTCGAGGCTATTGCATATGATTATATAATTGTTGTTCACCACTGAGCCCATTGGTACACAACTCAATACTCCTTTTCTACACTATTTGTTCCTGGCATTAATAATTACTCCATTTAATTCATTTGTTGGTTTTCTCCCAGTTTCTCTCCAGATATTCCAATAATTCTGTCATATGTCTATGAAATTTACCCCTGTCAAACACTCGTAAGTACAGCCCTCTATCCACAGTTCCGCATCCTGCGTGGACAGGGCCTGGGGTCCCTCTGACCTTGCCTAACTGTGCACCTGTCATCCTTGGACTCCTTTCCTTTTGGGTCTTCTGTTTCTTAAATTATGTATTGTCCAATAAATTTAAGAGTAGAATAAAGACATTTGCTGATATTCAGTGACTCAAGTTTTCCATTTCCTGAGAGGCTATTGGAGAAAGTGCTCCTGACAAAGGAGGAAGTGAACCAGGAGAAAGGACAGCATAGGATCAGGGACACGGGCTCAGAAACAAGAGGTTGGCACAGGAGTGGGGGTGCTTCACTTAACTCCTCTGTGATAATGCCCCTCTCTAATGCTGACCTAAGGGTAGATGACCCCAATGTACACATTGATCAAATCACCACAATGGACACTTTAAATATCTTACAATTTGACATGCCCATTTTACCTCAATAAAAGTGAAATTAAAAAAAAAAAGATGAGCTAAAAATGCTTTTGAAAAGGATTTCATAACAAAGATTATTTCTTAGTCTGACTGGTGTTCAGAGCAAGGCCCTAGGGAGTAAATATTCTTCTGAGAATTCAGTGCAGGATGCAACAAGATTCCCAGCATATTCTTAATGATCCTTTGGCTGGGCGTAGAACTGGAGGTCGGAAATCATTTTCCCTGGGCATATTGAAGGTTTTGAGCCATTGTCCTCTGGTTTACGGTGTTACAAGTGAGAAACTCAATGTTGTTTGCATTCCCAATCCTTTGTGAGGGACCCATTTTCTGGAATCTTTTGGAATCATTTTATTATCCCAAGTTCCATGATACTATACCTCTGTGTGAGCCTTTCTTTAGTCCTCAGTGAATTTTCTTATGTTCATCCTTTGATGATTCTGTGCACTCCACTTGTTCTATTTTCTGTTTCTGGAAATCCTGTCAGTCAGATGTTCAACTTCCTGATTCAGTTTATAATTTTCTAGTTCTTCAATTCCTTTTCTCCCTTTGTCCTTCTATCCTTTTGTTTATGGGATATTATCTAATCTTCCCTTCTAATTTTCTAATAATATATTGGAAAAGGGAGTATCCTCATTTTAATTTTCATGTTCTCTTTCTTGTGCTCCGATTATTCCTTTTTTCTTTTTAAAAATACTATAGTAAAATACATATAATACAAATATTTTCCATTTTAACCATTTTTAAATGAATAGCATAGGTACATTTACAATGTTGAACAACCACCACCACTGTCCATTTCCAGGACTTTTTCGTCATTCCATTCTGAAGCTCTATGCTCATTAAACAGTTCCCCATTCATCCCCTACCCCACCCCCAACAGCCCCTGATAAACACCATTCTACTTTCTCTCTGTGTGTATTTGACTGTTCTAGATACCTCAAGCAAGTGGCATCATACAATATTTATTCCTTTGTGTCTGCCTTATATCACCTAGCATAATGTTTTCAAGGCTTATCTATGTTATAGCATGTATCAGAATTTCATTCCCTTTTAAGGCTGACTAATATTCGATTGTATGGATATGCCACATTTGTTTATTCACTCATCTGCTGATGGACATTTGGGCTTTTTCCACCTTTCAGCTATTGTAAAGAATGCTGCTGTGAACATTGTTGTACAAACATGTTCATGCCCCTACTTTTAATTTTGGGGGGTATATACTCTAAAGTAGAATTGCTATATCATATGGTAATTATGTTTAATTTGGAGGGGAACTTCCATAATGTTTTCTACAGTAGCTGCACTACTTTACCTTCCTAAATGGGTAAGAGCTCTAATTTCTCTACATCCTGGCCAATATTTATCTAGTCACTTTCCTTTTAAAAATAATAGTCATTGTAAAGGGTGTGAAATATTATCTCATGGTGGTTTTGATTTGCATTTCTCTACTTTAGTGATGTTAGGTAACTTTTCATGTGCTCAATGGCCATTTGTATATCTTCTCTACAGAAATGCCTATTGAAATACTTTACCCACTTTTAAATTGCGTTCTTAGAGTTTGGGGTTGTTGTTGAGTTTTTATGAGTTCTTTATATATTCTAGATATTTCCCTTTATCAGATTTATGATTTGCAAATATTTTTTCCCATTCTGTAGGTTGTTTTTATAGTCTCTGATAGTGTCTGTTGATATATAAAACTTTTGATGAAGTTTAATTCAATTTATCTCTATTTCCCATTGGCTGCCTGCACTTTTGGTGTATGTCTTATTCTGTTTAATAGTACTGTATTCTAGTTTCTTGGATAAAACAGTATCCTTCATCTTGCAAATATAGTAATTGCAGGTTTGATTTTTTTTACCTTTGTTTTTGTTCCCTACATTATCTCTGTTTTCTTCTTTTAGTCTTTCATGATGGAAGCTTTCCTGAAATGCTTGCTAAGCTTTAGCAGTTATTCAGATTTAAAGGTGAGCTGCTAAAAACCTGATTGGGACTCACTGAAAGAGTAATGATGGACAGAACAAAATGGTAGTCTTTATTCTAAGACAGCAATTTTCAACCAGTGTGCTGCAAGAATTTTTAAAACATGCAATACCTGACTAGTCGGGGCACTGACCTCTTTTCCCTTAGATTGTCAAATTAAAAAATAACAACAGCCAACACAATAGTCATTCCATGTGAATTCCCTGTCTTGAACCATAAATGTGTAGGTCATATGACAGAGTTGCATCTTATTGGTCAGGTCACATAATAAGGCTGTATCTGACTGGTTAATTCTTGGTATCAGCAATCCTTATATACCAGTATTGGCACCTGATTTTTTAAAAAAATCACTTTGAAGCAAAAAAGGTAGCTAATTACTGTTATTATTCTATTTGTAAATCAATAAAAATTGTACCTATTTTTGTCAGATTGGCAAAAAACATAATTTTTTTTGGTGTGCCACACAATTTTAGTAATTAGTTTATGTGTGTCATGAGATGGAAAAGTTTGAAAATTGCTGCTCTAAGATAATAAAATGGCAATGTAGCCTTTCTATGAAAAAAACCTCCAATGTTAATACATGCACGCATTTTTCTGGGGCCCTCAAATTCCTCCTTAGAGAAATCATCTTTATTCAACCTCCTGTTTTGGGGACATTAGCCTGGCTACCAGTGCTATGGAAGCAGGACAGAGGAAGAGGGGTATTTGAGCCCATCATTCATTATAAGTATATTTACTTAATCTCCTTTTTTTCAGGTATGTCTTTCTCCTTTCCCCACCCTTTATGTCTTTGTCAGATGTCCTGAAATTCAGATCCTCTTAGGTTCAATTTCACCAAAGAATGAACTTTTCAATGGGAGAAGGGCATAGAAGAGAGGGACCTACCCTTCCTTCATGTAGACTTTCTGTTGGCTCTCCTGTTTTAGTACCTGTCTTAGTCAGGTCGGGCTACTGAAACAGAATGCAACAGACTGGATGGTTTATAAACAACATAAATTTATTTCTCACAGTTTTAGAGGCTGGAAGTCCAAGCTCAGAGTGCCTGGATGGGTGGGCTCTGGTGAGAGCACTCTTCCAGGTGCAGAGTGCTGGTTTCTTGCCGTATTCTCACGTAGCAGATAGCAGAGAGAGGAAAGCTTTTTCATGATTCTTTTAAAGGTACAGATTCCAATTGGGAAGGTTCCATCCTCATGACCTCACCTAATTTTAATTACCTCCCAGTGGCCCTACCTCCTAATACCAACACATCAGCAGGTTAGCGTTTCAACATATGAATTGGCGGGGGGAAGGCACAAATATTTAATCCATAACAGCATCTCATCTAACCAACCAGGTTTCAGAGCAATATCTTATGTCTCTCAGTTCTGAGCCTCTGCGGGTGCTGAGGGCAAGTTGGCTCACCTCTCCATAGCATCTCCTCCCAGGAATCTAGATTTTAGTTTCCTGCACTTTCCTATGTCATTGTCCCAAACAGGGGCTTCTCATTTCCCAGGAACTTGTTGTAATCCTTTGCCTGCTATTGTCTTCTACTGTGTTTGAAAGTTTATTCTTTTTTATTCCTTTGAAGGCACATTGGGAGGGAAAAAGTAGAAATATCAGGTCAATTTACCTTGTCTTGTCATTAGACTCTACTGTCCTCCTGAGTATTACCGCATGTCCTTTTCTCTATGATTGCTGAGGTTCAGCATTTTCCGAAGGATGTTTCTTAGGAACTGTAGTTCCATAAGCTGTTAATAAAAAATATACAAAGAGCCCTGGTTGGTGTGACTCAGCTGGTCAGAACATCATCCCATAAACCAAAAGGTTGCAAGTTCGATCCCTCATCAGGGCACACACCTAGATTGCCTGTTCCATCCCCAGCCAGAGCAATGAAAAAGAGCAGTTCCCAGGTGAGGATAAAAAATATACACATACACATACACACAAAGAAAGGATCCCATGGCCAAATAATCATAACAGACATTATGCAAGGATATCTTTCTGCAATGCCAATATCTTTCAAGTAAGTTGAGTAGCACTGATCAAGAAAGGCCTTCAGAGCTAGCTTAATAAATCCACATAATAAATTCTCTTTTATGTTTACACACACATCCATAATAGACTGGGCTTACATATCCATCTTATTCCCCAGATTTAGCTCTAAATTATTTTAGGGCTAAAATATTAAAAAGAATATGCTTCAGTCTCTGAAGAGGAATTTTAAGCATATTTTGAGTAATGATGTAGCTTTAGTCTAGAGCAACCCTAGATAAGACTTTGCAAGGAATAGCACACAGTCGAATGCAGAAGCCCTGCTTATGAATAATTTTTAAGTCTTTTGATGTTATGACTAGATCTTATATGTTCAAATGAGGAACATCTTATGTGGTGGTTTCCAACTTCCTACAAAAACAAGGGCGATCTCCCTCAGTAGCCAGCGGATTTCTCTCCCTTGACAGGCATCGAAACCAGCAAGGGCTTGAGCTGGGTTCTTCCTTTTCCAGTTACACTCTCCCTGTGAGGTCGTCCCAACTCTGATGTGCTCTTTTTGAAACATCACTCATTCTCTGCCAGTTTGGAAAAGCATGTTTTAGTTGTACTGTTATAGCTGAAAGGGAGGATGATAGAGGGCCTGGGTTTTGTTTTTCAAGAGTGGGCGGAGACAAGCATTTCCAAAAGCACCCAGCGATTTTCTCCATTCTCAATATTGACACTTCTTTTCATGGTTTGTCTTTATTCAAGCAATGGCTGGTATGCCAAAATGCCAGCTTGCTACAAATTCAGTCAGTGTCACTGAAACACTCAGAACAGTACCTACCTAATTTCTCTAACTGCCTCCGTCTTCCAAGGTACAAATGCCATTCCATACGGCTATAATTAATTTTTCCCAAGTACATGTACAGAAAAGATATTCCTACCACTTTGTCTTTCATCACTGATTTACACATCTAACATGCGGAACGTGTAGTTCACCAGCTAAACAGTTTAATTAGGTTAACTGACATAACCACCAGTATACCATGGGAGTTGCTAGCCTCTTTGTTACCCACCCATCTGATCCCTCTGCAGAGCAGCACATGACAAATCCTGCACTGGGGCAACCCAACCCTCCCCAGCTCTCGGCACAGTGCCTGGCACATAGTAGATGCTCATTCGATTTACTAAAATAAATGGGTGGATGAACACATATTCTAGAGCCTTACTTTTATCTTTGCACTGTGTTACTTCCATAGGGAATCAGAGAAGCTATAGGGGTAAAGGGACCAGAGGATGTACAGAGAGAACAGCTAATGTGCGCAGAGTCTGTGACCTTGGGTCCTACTTTGCCCCATTTTTGCAGCTACCAAGCTGAACCTAAGGTCTATCTGGCATGGTTGGGTTCACTGGAATGTGTTAAAGGTGGGCAGCATCAGAATGCTGTCTGGGTACCACATGGCTGCACTTTCTCATCAACCAGAACCTCAGTTGCTCACAGTATGTTGTTTTTTCTGACAACTTCCTACAAAACGTCTTTGCTGATATCTCCATTTGACCAGGGTATATTACAGTGGGCCCGTTCATGAAATAGGAAAGCTCCTTATTGCATGTGACAGAAGGTGCTAGCTATAACCACAATGTGAGCTTTCCTGCCATCAGTGTCACTTTGAAGTGGCTGTGTGACTAGGGCTATATTTCCTGAGGTCACCTTGCGCTTAGAGGCCTCATGCAACCAGTTCTCACCAGTGGACTTGTGGAGACTGTACTGTCTAAGATGGCCACACCAATAGGTCCCATTTTGTTTGGTCTTATCATGAGATGCTGCATTCCTGTATCATACATAGGGTCTCTGTTCTCTCCTTTTTGATAAGCTTATCAGGCCAAGCTATAAAAGGTGATATAGCTTCTGCCCAGTCCTCTTAGGACACTTACCTTGGAACCCAACCACCATGCCTTAAAGCACTGAACGTCCAGTGTATATGTGCTGGCTACAGCCATGGCTGATGTACCAGCAGACACCAGCCATGTCTATAGAGGGTGAGTTGGCCAATGACGGCAGTCCTCAACCTTCAAGCCAACCCAGGGGACACCAAATAGAGTAGAGATAAGCTGTCTCCACTGAGCCCTATCCAAATGGCAAATTTATGAGCAAAACAAATATTGTCATTGTTGTAAGCCACTAAGTCGTGGTTATTTGTCATGCATCAATAAAGAACTGGAATAGGACTGTGAGTGGAAATGATGTAAGTCACTTCCAATACAAGGCATTCAAGTAGTGAGAATGACTACTCCATACCCTCTCTTTCCCCAAAGCTCTTGGGCTGATTGAACCACAAAATGGTTCAACCACTGTGGCCAGTCTTCTGTCACCTAGGAATACCTGCATCAGACTATTCAGAAGATAGAAATAAATTTCTCTTGTGTTAAGATATTAAAATTTAAGAGTTTATATCTTTTTTCCTATATATCATTTTTTCTAATCTGTCCCAGATCTTCTACTCTTACCAGTATCTTCCCGTCCTTCAGTTTCCCAGTTGTCTGAGTAATAGTAACTGCTGTCATTTGGGTTTATGTTCAATTATCCTCACACCAACAGGTGAACCCTGTGTATTATCAGAAGGACAACAATTAGAAACTTCGAATCTCCTGGGTGATGTTTCGGCAGAAGACAAAGGAAGGTCAGGAGCTCACTATTGTCACCTCTGCTCCTCAGCACCTCAATGACAAGGACAGAGCTAGCCCAGGACAAGAGGGAAGGAACCAGCATGCTCCATAGAATTAAGCCAGTATAGGCTAATTGACTGGATCTCCAAGCTCCAACCCGGAGGCCACCTTGTACAGTGAAGCTGGGACTGTCACACACAGACCTTTAGGAGGAGACTGTATTGATGTCCTTGCTATACTTCATGGGTAGTTTAGAAAGGGTGGGTGAAACTTTGGCCCCCATGGGCTGTGGTGCCAGATAGAAGTCTGAGAGGGTTAGAGGTTCGGGGCAGCGTCAGCACCCCAGTGACAGTGCCTTCTCCCCAGGGCTCAGAGACCTGGCTCTTTTGCTCATTTCTTGAGCTCTCCACAGACAAGAATCTTCATACTTCCCTGGTTCTAAAGGGCCGTAGGCCACCAAATCCTCCCAAACAATAATGCAATGCCCTATTGCATCATTCCTGACAAAAGTAAAGAACACTTGCTTGTGTTAACAAGAGTTGGCGCCACAGGAGGTAGATGGTGAGCTTCAGTGGGTCTCCTTCAGCATTTCTGCATTATTCTGAGACCCCCAAAAGGCATTTCTCTCTTCCTACTATTAAAATTTACTTTCTAACCTGAAATATTTGAAAAGCTTCTGCTGGGGAGCTCAGATTTTGTCCCTGGCAACTTGGAATCTTGGTATGAATCATGCTGTTCTGGGAAGCGGCTTTCTGAATGTTCAGCATAATTTATGTTTGGCATAAAACATCAGTGTCTGACCTGCTGTCTGACCCATGTATCCCCCTAGCACCCAGGGACTTGCCCACACACACCCACAGCTTCCTTCTTGATGGTATCTCTCGCTTCTGCTTAGAGCTGCCTAAAGCCTTCTCTGCTTAATTTTTAATTTTTATTTTCAAAACTGAATGGCAATTGCCCAGGGAGCAATTGAAATTCAATCCAAGATGAAAAAGCCTTACCACTAAATGAAAAAGTACAATAAAAATACAGCTAGTTCATGCTTACTTTTTGAATCCCAGTTAGAGCTTACTTCATGAGTGAATTCTGAATCCCCTGAACTCACAAATGCCTGGTATTTCGGGCTGCAATCAGACCCAAGGTTCTGTGGGGCTCGAACTCACTGCCTGCCCCACAGCAGTGTGAAACGAGGTCACGTGCATATTCCTCAAATGGCCTAAGGAAGAATTTTTTACTTTTTATGCTTCAACAGAGATCCCAGGTTGCAATTCAGCTTTTCACAGGTCATTCTTAAGTTGAACAAACCTCTTTCCCACAGGGACCTCAAGAATGTTAGAGATTCCCTCAAGTTTACATGGCTCTGGTCTTTGTCTAAATCCTTATCTCTTCATGAGCTCTTGGTTTCATGCCGTTTTGATTTTGCTGGAACAGGGGAGCCTCTGAGATTCCTCATTCTGGCCTCCTCTCTTCAGTGGTCCCTCTGGGCCTCTGGGCTTAGTGTCTTCAATGGAGAACTTGTGGAATAATATTTCCAAATTTGTTTTCCAGAGCCTGAGCCACTGGGAGCAGACTTGCCTGGGTTTTGTCATTCCCCTCCTGGCCATCTTCCACTCCTCTCCTCCCCTGTCCTCCACCAACAGCTCCCTCCCTGTTGGCTCCATCACCCACTGCTGACCTTGGAGGAGCGATAAAGGCTTGTGGTGGCTGTGCTCAGCTGGGGAGACTACAGGGTGCCAAAAGCCAATTTCTTGTTCTCAGCTTCCTCCATCTTTCACTAGCTCCTAACAGGTTTTGGAGTTTCAAAGGCTTTGTCAAGCCACAAAATCTCTTTTCACCCATCCCTGTCCCTCAAGCTGCTCACTAAAGGATCAGACCCCTGATGTCAAGACTCTTCTTAGTAACAAAACCAGGGCTGACCTACTATTGTGTTGCCCAGCATTGCTGAGCAGACAGTGGCTTCACCAAACCTCCAGGACTAGGTCAAGCCACCGCCCCCACTTTTGATGTTTCAGGAGGCCTAAAAGATATGTGGGGGAATGGGGTCTTCCTAGATCACCCCCCACTGGTGCTGCCACTCCCCTCCTACAGACTTAGGCCCTGTGCCCACTGCCAGCACTGCTGGGTGAATAAGAGCATTTGCCTGAAACCAAGGTGCTGGTAGCCTTTACCAATCCAGATCCTCTAGCAAATCAGGTGAGGAGGGATGGGTTCAACAATGAGGCACGTCATACTCTAGGCTCAGTACCACTGGAGTCCCAGGCACAAAGCTGTGCGACTATCTTATGCCTTCAGGTGACAATCAGGTTTCAGATCTGACTCTCCACACCCTGACCTACACACTTCCCATGTAGAAGCATGACTGTCAGAGTCCATTAGGAAAAGGACAGAGCAGATAGAGGCAGACACTCACACTAGAGTATAGGACTGGCTCAAAGCCACCTTGGAGTCACTTGTGACTCGATTTAAAAGCACCTATGGAACAGGAGCCCCAGCCAGGGGATACCAACAACCACAGACACAGTCCCTGTCCTCAAGGAAACCCCAGACTCACAGGGAGATGAGCTGTACACCTGGGCTTCTCCCAACCACCCCCACCCCACACCTTGCTGAGAGTCTCTGGAGCTGGGCCTCAAGGTGAGCATTGTGTTAGACCCCACAGATCATCCTGATGTTCACTCAACACTGGCAAGTCCTGGAAGGGCACACGGAATGTGATGGGAGGACCAAGGGGGAGCAGCTTGCCATCCAGAGAGTGGAGAAGAGGGCACAGGATTTACATAATGAAGTCATTCACTCATTCATTCACTCAAGCATTCAGCAGGTATTTATTGAGAACCTGTAATGCATCAACCACTCTTCTCGTTGCTAGGACTGTGGCAGTGAATGAAACAGATCAAGAAAATGCCTGTTCTCATGGAGATGATGGGCCATGATCTCCTTGACTAGGGTCAGCTTGGTTGAGAGGTGAGATGGGAAAAGGATCTTCTAAAGTCAAAGAACAGCAGAGTAGGATGGGAGAAGCCTAAGTGATTTATGAACAGCTCTACTAAGCAGGGATGGAGGAAAGGACAACATGTTCATGGAAGGCAAAGGAGTCTAGAAATTGAGGTTTCTGTTGAAGACGCAGAGAAGGAATATTGGGAGGAAGAAGAGAAGAACTAAGGGGGCAGAAAAGTAATATGGGAGGTGCAGAGATGATGAAATCTAGGGTGTGTCTTTGGGAGGATGGACTGAAGAGAGGGGAAGCCCATGGGAGCTGAGTTATCACTGGCAGGGCAGCAGAAGCAGCTGTCACAGAAGGAAAGTCCAGGAGCTACCCATCCACTGAGGAGGAAGTAATATACAGCCCTGTTTTTGCATCTTCTACCTGTGAAAGCAAAGATTGTTATCAGCTATGAAATAAAACTAGCTGTTGTTACCACTACGAGCATCTGGGATTTGTTTTCTTTCTCTTGGAACGGAAGTACATATGGGCAGGTATGTATATGTGTTATCTCAGTTTCCCTCAAAACCAAGTTGTTCAGAATTTTCTTAACAAATTGTATTTTTTCCTGCAATCAGTATAGAATTGAAAGAAAGAAATTGCTGGAAAGTACCAATTTATTCAATACCAAACTCCTCTAGCTAACTGAGGATGGTGATCAGCTAGGTGGAGAGGTGAGAAAGGGAAAGGGCATTGCTTTTTCAATGTGAAATTGAGGAAACCATGGCTTTGTCACTACAAAATGGCAGACCTAAGGTGGAAACACAGGCCTTTCTGACTCATTCTGTGCTACCACATAGGGACCAGCAACAGGTGGGTCAGAGAGCCCTGGCAAAAACTGCACAGACACTGTTTCAATGTTGTGGATGTGAGTTTGGTCCTTCAGCTACTTCTTTTCCTAACAGAGTTTTCTGGAGATCCAAGGGTTACAAATGCTTCATGATTTGGTCAGTACTTTTACCATCAGCTTCCAGGCCTATCAGGTAGAGATACTCATCTACACAAGTAACAGAACTCCTGGAAGGAATTCAAGACCTTTTAGGAACCACAACCAAGTTTGTAAAACAAGGCAAAGCAAAATATAACACCACCACCAACAACAAAAACTAATTGTAAGCATTTTCTGTTATGAAAAAACTAAAATTAAGAACCAAAATTTGACAACTATACTAAGAAAGAGCATAGAGTTTATAATGTATTATTTTCAGAACAAACTATAAGAGCAAATATGCATGTTCATTGGATTTCATAGGCATGATATCCCAGACCAAGACTGAAATTCCTGTGGTAACCAAAAAACAAAACAAAAAAAATCACCATCCTCAGTTAGCTAGAGGAGTTCAGCATTGAATAAATTGGTACCTTCCAGCAATTTCTTTCTCATTGTAGGTCACAAATCTAGCAAGAGATGGAAACAGATCTCAGACCATGTCCCAGATCTCTAAATCCAATGTTCTTTTCTGCAAATATACCATCTTTTGTTGGAAAAACATACAGATCATAGAGATGGAAATTTTTTTTTTCAGGATCATTTGGTGCCAAATGTTCAGGCTACCATATTACCTTGGGGTCTCTACGGTATTTGGTCAGAATGTTAGCTCCCCTGCAATTTCAGATCCACTATCCAGGATAAACTGTAAAAGCAGGTTTTTGGATTGGGCTGCTGGGGGTGAAGAGAAAAGCCATAGGTGTCAGGATTATAATATTCACATATGTACCTTTGCTAAGCAATTGCTATGCACCAGACATGTCAACATAAGCCCTTATGAAACAGAAGCTACAACTCACTTTTTCTGAATTTTTTCTAATTAAGAAAACCCATTTCAAGTTTTTTGTTAAAATTACATATAAATGTAAAGCTCAATATAAACATTGACCAAAAAAGATGAAGCAGAACTCGTCCATTAATGGTGGCTAATGATTCTATGTATTTCTTCTCTCTCATGTCGCTCTTCCAATGTCCAACCCTTTGGTTATTTTACCGCATATTACAGCAGGAAAGAAGTATAAGAAGCATTCATTCTTATTTTTAAATTCCAATAAATTACTTAATGGAAGGTAGAGAGGCAGGTCTGTTTTGATTGAAGGGTAAGTGAGTTAGTTGCAGACTGCCCAGGCCACTTCCCTGCTGCAGTTCCCCTGGAGGGCTGCATGTGGCACACGCACTGTCTCCTGCCATGGTACATCTCCATCAGCTCTTCATTTTACATCACCAGCCTTTCTCTCAAAACACTCCCATTTTCCTCTTACATGGCCCCACCCTGTGCAGGGAAGTTTGGTCTCCACAGCCTAGCACGTTTACACAAATAGCTTTGATTAGTTTCAGTCTCTCTTCACAGGAACAGTTGTGCCAACCAAAGGAGGCTAGACCCGTACTTAGGCTAAATCAATTAGCAGCAAGACCCAACCATCCCCACATACCATGTTTCTGTCCTGTTCCTTCATGAATGCCTGAATTTGCAACATGAACCATCTCCACAGTGTCTGTGCCAAGTTTTAAGCCAGGCCTTTTAAAGCCCTGCAGGCTACTGCCTGTGTGGACACAGCCTTTGAGAGTACTGGCTATTCTGGGCTGAGCCCAGTTGTCTCTGCGGTGAACTACTCATCAGAAGGATTCCATGGTTCATATCAGAGTGAAATGCCGGTCTCTAGCTTTAGCTTCAGCCAGTACAGCAGTCACATGGTTTCCTAAAATGTTAGTTCAGTTACATAATACTCCTGAAACTCTGAAACACACTGAGTATATAAAAGCCCCTGTGCTTGCTTTAGTGACCAGAGGTTTAACTGATGGTAGACAACCCGTGGGGTGTATGTAAGCTGGCAGATAAGCTGGAAGTGAAGGTGGTTGCTTGTCATCACCCAGTCCCTTTAAGTTGCTTGCCCCTCAGAGCTCGGGCTATAATAAGAATCTATAGATGACTGGTGATCTCCTGTTTGATGCTTATCGACTGGAAAATATTAGTGGGTGTTGAACTGGCACAACTTTACCTTGAAATGACTAAGGTTGCCTGAGTAGGATGAGTCACAGGCACTGTCACCTTTCAGGCAGGGGCCCAGGTTTGGGTTGTTATCACCTTGCTGACAGTTCAGCAAGTTGGGACTCACCCATTTGGGACTCAGGGGTTGCCTATATCCCCACTTTCTCCATTAAAAAGGAGGTAACAAAGTTGAGCGAGGCATAGGAAAGGTGAAAATGTTGTCCGCAGGGGAGGCGAGTTCTTGCCTCCTGTTCATCACTCTGATAAAGCTTTGGTAAGCCTCTGGGTGCTTTTGCTCCTTGCTCACACCCAGAGCTGAGTCCTGCCTGGCCACTGAAGAGTTTATTCTTTTCCCTTTTTTTGTATATTTTATTGATTATGCTATTACTGTTGTCTCATTTTTCTCTCCCTTTTATCCCCTCTGCACTGCACCCCATCCCATCTATTCTTTTCTTTATTGACTCTTTCCTTTATAGATCTCAACTCTGAAACCTCAGGAGATTTACCCCCAATGACCATCCTGTCCTCTTTCTCCCCCTTTTGTATTTTATTTCCAAGGGGCTAGGATGATGTGGCATGGTGTCTTTTTATTTAATTAACCAAAAGACTCTGTCTATCATCCATAAATTAATGTCTTTTGTAACATGCCATGTATAGAAATATTTAAGGTTAGGATTAGCATGTTAAGACCTAGAGCTTGACCTTCAACATTAGTTACTATCCTGTCCAAGGAAAGCAAGTGACTGAATAGAACCAGGACAAGGATCTGCAGATTGTGTGGCATCACAGAAACTAAACAAAGTGGGCCATGGCAAAGGAAACACGTTGTAACCAGCTAAGATGAGCTGCTAATCGATTGAAGCTCCTGGTTGTTCTGCTTGATCAGGGTGCTGTGGAACCCAGTCTGGTGGTATGAATGGTGGAGGAGAGTCCCAAGGTTCAATAGGAATTGGCCATGTGAAGGGTGTGCACCAGTTTTCAGAGGAAGAAGCAAACACGAAAGTTCAGAGGAAAGAGGAACTGTGAGTTTAGTAGCTGCAGAGGTGGAGAGCGGTGAATGAGGTTCTAGAGAGTGAGGCAGGACTGGATCAAAAAGGGCTCATGTGACTTGCATGAAGGATTTTAAGCAGGTGAGCAAGGGCAACTTATAAGCCCTGGCTGGGTAGCTCAGTTGGTTAGAGTGTCATCCTGACACACCCAGGTAGCAGATTTGATCCCCAGTCAGGGCACATACAAGAAGCAACCGATGACTGCATAAATGAGTGGAACAGTAAATCAATGTTTCTCTCTCTCTTTCTCTCTCTCAATACATTTTTAAAAAGTGCAACTTATAAAAGTCACTCTGGTAGAGGGGCAGAAGGAGGCAAGCATAGGAACAGAGGGGTCAGCAGAGAAGCCAGGAATGAAAGGACTTGGACCTCGGTAGTGCGGATGATGATGAAAGAAGACAGAACAGAGGAATAAGAAATGGTCAGTGAGGTGTGGGGACTAGTGAGGGGCAGGAGGGTGGACTTGGTCTCTGAGGTTTCTGATTTGCACATCTGGAGGAACATCAGGGCCATTCACTAAGGCCAGGTACACGGGAAGAGGAGCAAGGGAGGGAGGACAAGTTCCATTAGACACATGTTGAACTGGAAGCTCCTAGGCTCCTCAATTTCCGGTCATAGACAACATGTAGTTATGTGCACTAGTTAGGCATGTCTAAGTAGTTGTAACACCCTTGGTTCTCCATGTGACCTTTTACCCCCATCCCAAGCAGGGACATAGCAGGACAAGCAGATCAGAGTAATGCAGGACTGGGAAAACTGTTCACCTATTCTCTGAATCACATCAACACAAAGAAAAATGCATTCATGCACACCATGAAAATGTTATATAATTCATGAGGTTAAAAAGACAAAAATCTTTCTAATTCTAACATAAAAGACAGTAATTATTTTTGTCCCATGAAGCAAAAACTATAGCCCATTATAAATTCTGAAAGAGCCGACTGGTACTAATTAATTTTACTACATTGATACAAGTGTCAAGATTCAGGTAGCTAACAAATCAATAATTAATAATGCCTACTGTTGAAAAAACATCCAGGTAGGTGATGCGAAAATGTGCATGGTGGCCCATATCCTCAAAGAATTTATAATTTTAAAGGTCATTCATTTATACAAATAACTATAGTTAAAGGCATATATTTCAAAAGTACTGTTAGCTAACTATCAACAAAACTCCAGGGTGGGACAGGTTAGTTCTGACCGTGGTGGTGGGATCCGGGGGAGTTTCGTGGGCCTCAGGCCACAGGGCTAAGGATGCTTCATGCATCAGACTGGACCTATGAGCACAAGAAGGGTTTCCTTTTAAATTCCACAGAGAGTTTTTCTGCCACCATGAAATAAAAAGATCACAGTTAAGTGTCAGGTGCACACATTAGTTCCAACATATGAAATTGCCATTTTTATAGGTAAAAAATGGCTGAGTACTGATCATCTCACATAGTTCAATAAAATAACCCTATTTGACTTGAGGCCTCCATTCAAAGAATCTGTAGCACATGCAGCGGCCCTGGCAGCCTCCTGAGGAGTCTTGGCAGGCCACTGTCTGCATAGCAACCCCTGGGGAAACAGCAGTCCAAGGATTCTGCTTTCTCCTCTGGAAGAAATTCACATGCTTGGATGCCTGTGGACAGTTTGGAAAAGTCACAAGTGTCATCTGTCTCATTCCCCAGATTCCCAGGCTTGTGGACTTTAAAGGAAAATCAATACGATTAGGTCATGTTCCTGAAGAAGGCAAATGCTCCTGACAGATCTTGCATGCGAAGTTCTCACTAAAACCAAGGCCTTAAACCTCAGTAGCTTCTGGGAAATCCACATTAACTTCCCATTCAGTCTTCTGTGGAGACTAATCACTTATCCCAGCCCTGCTTGCTGAAACTTGCCCAGTGTGGAAAAACTCTGTTTGAACCCAGCCTACATCCCACAAGAGAATCACCTAAAGTGGGGTCTGAGTCAGGCTGTTTGACACAGATGGCATTTAGGGTCTGGGTGACTACTGACACTGTCACCTGATGAGCATGTAATGATTCCTCAAAGAGGTCGTGAACCTAGAGCATATTTTTGTTAAATGTGTTAGAGACCCATTTCAAATCCATGTGGGGATGAGAAAAACCAATTTTTGGATGAATAATTTAACTGATTACATTTTGGCCCTGATCCTCACCCCAGGATTGTGGGCTCAACAGTACTGTGATGATGGAGTTATTGTGCAATATTTAAATTCACACACACACACACACAAAAGTGGTCAGGGGAGGCTGGGAGCAGTGTGGGAAATTAAGAAGCCGAAGAAGTGGTGTGCGCAGCCCATGGACATGGACTAAGAGGTGTGGGGATGATGGGATGGGGAGCAAGGTGGAGGACGTAAAGGAGGGAAAAACAGGACAACTGTAATAGCATACTCCATTAAATAAATAAATAAATAAATAAATAAATTCACCCCACAAATGGCCTTTTTCTTTCTTTCTTTCTTTTTTCTTTTTTTAAGAGTCTCATTTTAGAATTAGAAAGAAAAATGCTTTAGAAATCTAAAGATCTCATGACTGTTTTCAGACATCACTTCATTGGCTCTGCAGCCCTTTTACGGCTCTTACTTGGCTGGGTTCAGATGCTGGAGGAAAGCAGGAAGCTGGCCGAGGCCCCCCCCTGCACTGACACAGGTGTGCCTCACAAAGGATGGCACGTACTTGGAAAGGGTGAAAAAAAACTGCCTGAGCAACTTGCTATGGGGCTCACAACCGCTATCCTTCTGTCCCTGTGGTGCCAACAGTGGGTGGCAGAGAAAAAGAAATATAGTCTTAAAGCTGACCTCCGTGGTCAGTCAGTTTGGTGATTTGGAGTCCTGAGTTCCTTGGAACCCTCCAAAACCACCCTGGATGAGCTGGTAAGAGCATTTTGGAGAAAGCTCCAGGCCCTCAGTGGTCATCCCTTTCAAAGAGATCAACCCCACTTTCGCTGCCCTAAGCTGTCGCCACCCCCTCTTGTATGCATGAGGAAAGCGAGCCACGCAATGGTGAAGGGCCTTTTTTATTGTCACAAAGAGGAGTGGTATCGAGCCAGATCTCTGGGTTCAAAAAAGAAATCTGGACAGGGAGAAAGAATTAAGCAAGCAGGAAAAGAAAGAGAAAGGAAAAAAAAACCCTCAAAAATGGGAGGAAAAGGGCAGAAGGAGAAAATCGTGTTGCAAGTATAGGATGCTTTTGTGTTCCTGACAATGTTTTGTGGCCTGCTGACCACCCTGTGAGTGCCTGTGTGTGGCCTGCCTGTGACCTCACTGACCATTTAGTGGAATGTGTACCATGGGAAGAGACTCGGAGCCATCAAGAGAAACGTACACCTCAGCCACTGCCTCTTGTAGGAATGAAACTCCAGAAACTCAGCACTACCCCAGGCCAGGCACTGTGCACACATTACTTCATTCAAGAAAAACCTATGCCCATTTTACAAAGTAGTAAACTGCCCCTGCCCCTTGTCGATCTGTGGAGGCAGGGCCCTGTTTTGTGGGTCTGAACTTCTCTGTGCCTGTGCACACCCACCAATTGACACGAGGGCCTGCAGGTGAAATGGGGGGAGTGGCGGCTGCGGGAGGCATCAGACACAGCAGAGACTATGGCACCTGGCACTGTGCTTCTGCCTCAAATGCACATGAATGAAAGACAGAAAGCCCTGTGCCTCTGGCTGAAGGCACTTGCCAGGGAGTGTGTCAGCCGACTCTTGCCAAGGCTGGTATCATGGTTAAGAGGGACTCTGAAAGGAAATATTCCATTTTGCTTTGCTTGGTAATTGTTTCTTCTCTGTGACTCCCAAACTAGGCTATATTCTCCAAGAGGTCAAAAGTCATTTGAGTGATGCCCCTCCTTCCTGGAGCTGCAAAAGGTAGGTTTAGTCAGGAACCCAACTCTTGAAGGTGAGCAGGAGCAGAGCAGAAGTCTGGGCATGAGTAAGAGGCACGAGCAGAGGGGACAAAGAGGAATGTCTGCGTGTCCTGGAAAGTAGGACATGTGAGCTATCTTCTGTTCCTCTTGTAGCGTAAGGCAGGACTGACACACAGGGTGTGACCAACATGGATTTTGGGATAGTTAGTGGGAGGAAAGGGTGAGCAGAATGGCAGTGTTTCCTGGAAGCCTATCTCATGCCCAGAGAAAAACCCAGATGGTCAATTATACCTGACTCCCCTCCCTTTCACCAAGGACTAGCTGATCCACTGCCTGCCCTGACTAAATTCTGAGGTGACTTCCTAAGAATATGTCAGATCTGAGGAAAAAAAAAACAAAATGGCTAAAGGAAGCACCACCACATTCCCTGTTCATAGACATGAGCAGGAAGTGGAGGCAGGAACACAGTTTATGGAAATAGGTCAGGCTAAGGGAATGGCTTGGAAAGTTACCTTTCATTTGCCTTCAGAGTCTCTCGAACATGAAAAGAAATTCCTAAAGAAGAATGAATTAACTGTCTCTGTTAATCTCTGCAAAAAGCCTAGATGCTCAGCTATGTGGAATAGCTGGCAGTGTGATGGCCCTGGCTGAGGAGAGCAGAGGAAGGAGGCCACCCTCACAGTTCTTCCACCCACAGAACTGCACACCTGAGCTCCAGCTGTTGTTCCAGCCAGACTCACTGGGACACACTCTATTTGAGTATGATTATTGATCTTCAATATGTAACCTAAGAGGCATGACCTGAATCTTCCAGGTACTTTGAGATGTTGCCCAGGTTACCCACACTTCCCTGGGCTGAAGGAAGGCAAGTCGGCAGGTCAGCCCACCTCGCAGCCTGATTGCCTCCAGCCTTGGATGTCCCAGCTCCACACTTGTGCTTCACAATCCAGCTGCACCTTTCTGCTTTGTCTCTAAGCTTTGAAGACTGGGCAGTGTACCTATTAATTGTGAATGGAATGAGGTCTCCGCCACTTCTGTTTCATTCGACAGTATAAAATATTTATGATTCCTCTGGCACCTCCAACCCCTCTCTTCCATCAATTCTCTCAGTCAGCACTAAGTGCTCACTTTGAGGAAAGTGCTTTCCCTCCATCAGGGATGAGCCCAGGATGACAACGCTCAGTGAGCCCAGCTGCTCCCTGTCTGCTGGGTCACCAGGAAGCTCCCGCTGCTCATGTGGGGAGCGCTCCTGGGCTTCTAAGCCACTCTGCCCTCTGGAGCTCTGGGTCCTGTTTTTCCTTCTTGTTTTCTTCCACCTGGGTGTTCCTGCTTTACCCAAATATAATTGACATTTTTAGGTCTCCTGTCACCTCAGGGGCTAAGTCAGGGTAATTTTGAGTGTGGCTGGTATGGGAAGTGCACTGGGATCCCCAGAGACTGTTGACTGAGGTGGGTGGTTAGGTCTTCCAGGTGGAAAGCACCCATAGTGCTCATTTTGAGTTGGCTAGAGGTTCCCCTCTTGACTCTCCTGAGTGACTCCTGCTCTCTCCTTGTTGGTCCATATATAATACTCCTGACTTCACTAAACCAGTAATTCCTCCAAATGTGCACATTATTGTAGAGGCAGAAAATAATGCTGGAAATGGAGAGAGATGCCAATCCTCACCCGTCAGAGCGGAGATACGGAGTTCTAAAAGTCACCAAACCCTTCTGAGCCTCAGTCCTGGGAAGTATAATGTTACTCACTATTTGTTCTGTGTAATAGATGCAAAGAGCTTAAAAAAATGGCTGGCACTTAGTAAATGCTCTGCAAATATGAGCTATTACCATTGTAATTGTTGTCAGATTTATTTGACAAGGCAGTATCAGTCCAAACCATTGAAAACAGCGATATGTCCCTGGCAGATGGCAGAGAACTGGAGGGCTAAAAGCCAGAGAACAAGGAGAACTGGCTGGAGGGTTTGTTCCTGCCTCAGCCTGGACACCCAATATACTTCCTGCCATTGGCCCAGAGCCAGTAAGTAGGAACATATGCAGCATGTTGAGCAGTGGAATAACTAGCCTGACCCCACTTCCCTAATCCTAATTCTCTATACACAGTGGTGTTCAATAAGTCCTGAACATATAGATTTGTGTCCAGTATTCCTTATGTCCTATTTTTGCATCTTCTTAATGTTCCAAGTGTTTCCCCTAAGGATCAATGCCATACTCTCTCCCCCCTCTCCCCACCAGAAGAACATAACTATCAGGTATCCCAAACCCCAAGAGTCCTGCTCTTTGCCAACTGTATAACTGTGTAACTGTGTAGCGGCTGAAAGTAGGAGCTTAGGGCTAAAATAGACTTGGGTTCAAATCCTGGCTCTGATACTTATACCTGGATCCAGCTATTTAACCTCCAGAGGCCTCATTTTTCTTATTTTTGAAATGAGGATAATAATAGTGATTGACTCACAAAATTACCCCTGATAAAGTAGGGATTTTATGAGATATTGCAAAAGAGATCACCAAAGTGCCTGGCACATACTAAGGGCTCAATAAATGTAGGTTATGATGGTCACTATTGTTCATGAGTTAAGGTAGGACCAGGGGATCATTGACTCCACTGAATCATTTAGAGGCCATGCCACAAGGCCATTAAAATTAATGGTGTATATTTTGTTCAAGTCAGAAGGAAAGAGGTTTTTGGATAAGTGATCCTCTGGACAAAGAACACTTCAGTGCCAGCAACAGAGGGCTACCTCCTCTAGCCCTGACCCAAAAAAAACAAAGGAAAGAAAACCCTGCTCTGAGCTGAAAGGTGAACTGAACCCATTCAGCCCTCCCCTGTGCCACGGAGGCAGGAGGAGGAGAGGCTAGACAAGTAGAAAACTCATTCTGAGTCAAGTACGGCCAACGTGACAATGGGGCCGGTTTCAGTCATGAAGTTATTTTAAGTGGTGGCAGTAGGAGGCTGATTTGAGGTTGCTTAATTGTATTGTCTGCCCTGTGAAAAATTAAAAAGCTGGAGAACATAAAAGAAAGGATTAAAAGTCACTCTGCTTAACCTGGTACGTTCCCCTGAGAGCCCATAAACAGGCTGCGGCTCCAACAGCCTGTCCTAGATGGACGGAGAGGCATGGATGGCAACCCACCCTTGCTGTGAAACTCCGAGGCCCTCCTGGAAAGTGCTCAGCAAACCATGTTTAATACAGCTCCACTCACCCACCAGTGTCAGCGTGTGATCACGTTAGAATGCCTCACACTCAGCCATGCCGGCACTTTCCTCAGCTGTTTATATTGAGAAGGGGACTCATTACCAAAGATTAGGAATCCCTGTGCCCACAATCCAGAAAGAATGAGCCAGAGGGTAGAAATAAAAGCAAACTGAAAAAGCACTTGTTGCTGGCTTAGTTGGATTTAGAGGATAGAAATTTTTCCCTGGAGTACTCAGAAAGGAGGGCTTTAGGGGCAGAAAACTCAAATGGACTTCACAGGGTCCCTCGGTTCACCACCTCAGCTTGGGGCTACTTTCTCCTCTGCTGGCTGTCATGAACTCCTCAAGGCAGTCAAGGACATGCTTAATTATTCCTAGTTCTTTCAGCTTAGGTCTGGTATCTGTGCTTAAATGCTGGATGGTGGAATGAGTATATGAATTGCAGTCAGTTCCTTGTGGTGGTTTTCAAACACAAATTCTTTGACACTCTTCCATTAAGAGGTCACATCTGCATCAATTCTGCTTGAGTCTGACAGCACTCTGACTACTTCCGCCATCCTAGTTGAGCAGAAGTGGCACTTACGTGATTCTAAACCTAAGTGATAAAAGGTCACACAGCTTTTGCATTTGCTTTTAGAGCCCTGAGCCACAAGTAAGACATCCAACCATCCTCAGGCTGTCATGTTGAAGAAGCCATGTACAATGACATCATGGAAAGGTCTTGACTCTCCATAGAGAGAGATGCCCAACATGACACCAGGCAATTGACATGTGAGTAAAGAAACCTACAGATGAACCCAGACCCATCATGTAAGTTACTCCCAGCCTTTCAAATCTTCCCACCCGAAGTCTCAGCCATTGTATAATGGGGCAAGACATTCTTGTTCTCCCTACCCAAATCACTGACGAACCCACAGAATCCATTGCTTACTTTACCTAATGAAGTTTAATGGTGGTTTATACATGAAGACAGACAAATGTAACATTCTTCATGACTCAAGTCAGGTGAGTGTGTGTTGTTCTAGCCCTTCCTAGTTGGTAAAAATCCTCACAGTCAAGACATTGATCTTTTAAAAAACTTCAATTCTCTCTTCGGTTGAAGCCTATAACTTCTTTATTTGACATCTGAAAAGATGGGTAACAGGTGGTGCCCACTGTCACTTTATCACAGGCCTTCACATATTAAATAAGTAGCTTTTCAGCTTTTTCTTCCCTGGCTCAAATACTCTGAAACCTTTGAAGATCCTTTTATCTTTCTTCATTTTACCTTGTATTTGTCACCCTCAAAAAAAAAAAAATTCCAAAAGCTTCTGGAGACGCAAAGAACATCATCATGAAATGAGTCTTAGATTGAGAAAAACAATCCTTTTGGCATTTAAGGCACTTTAGAGCATGCAAACCATTTTCACCTGCATTATCTCCAGATCCCCGTAACTACCCAATGACATGAATGAGATGGACATTTATCCCTACTTGTTAGAGTTTAGCTCCTTTTTCAGAATCATACTTGTTAACGGCTGAGCTGAAACCAGAAAACAAACCTTGAATTACAAATATATGGACAAGGGCAGGAAGAAAATTGAAAAGAATAAAGTCAGCTGATGTGTTTGAATAGAAAGTTATTTTCTCTTTAATTTTCCTTGATTACAATTTTGTCTTTTCAATAACAAGATCAGAACATTTTTAAAAAGAAATACTAGGTGTTTATAAAATGGTTGGACAGTGTTGAAATATTTGGAAATATGTAATTTTAAACATAAATAATTCAAATTGTGGGCACAACAGAAATGACATAGTGAATTATCTTCTTGTAGCTGTCACTGACTTTAACTTTTTATTTCTAGAAAAATGGTGGAAAATTTGTTGTGGTAAGAATCAAAAATAAAAATATATTGAGTGCTACTGAGTAGGCCTAAACAATGCACATACATTTGTACTTAAATGCCAATTACAAATGTGTTGTGTTTCATGAATAATGTAAGTATTAGACCATAGAGAAGCACCAGGATGTTATGGGCACCATGCAACATCTTCATCAACAAACCACTTAAATCGAAGTCCCAGCTTTGTCTACTTTTATGCTAGCGTTAGGACATAGCAGGTTAAGATGTCATGGCCTACGCTCTGTAAAGTAGGTCTGGGCTTACTTTATCCACATCTCAGATCTGCTGGCAGGCATAATGCAGCAAACAGCTGGACAGAATGTGTACGGTTGACCCTTGAACAACATAGATGTTAGGGTTGCCAACCTCTGGTCGGTGGAAAATCCATGTATAACTTTTAACTCCTCAAAAACCTAGTGGTTTCTCAGTACCTGCAGGAGATTGATTCCAGGACTCCCTGCAGACACCAAAACCCACAAAATGCACAAGGCCCTTATATAAAATGGCATGAGACAATGCATACAGTGGATTCACACAGTTCAAACCCACATCCTTGTTCTAGTCGACAGTATTTCTACATCCCGAATGAAGCCAAGGGAGGAGAAAAGTGTCGTGATCCAGAAGAGAGGAGCAACAGGGTGGAGTGTAAGGTGAGTAAGACCGACAGTTGTTTCTACTTTCTAAATTTAAGCTTCATCATCAGAATCATACCTGGGACTAGAAAAGAGAGTAAAGAGACACTGAGTTGGAGGCTGTTCCAGTAAGAGAGAGCAAAGACTCACATTTGTCTCCATGGTGCTCCACAAATAATGACCCAGGGAAACCTGAATCCAAATCTCTGCTGGAACCTGCATGTTTAACAAGTATTGCAGAAAATTCTGAAGTGCACTAGAATGTGTGTTCATTCATGTCGTCTTCTCAACAATTCAAAACATTACAAAGAATAATGCAAGAATCAGAGAGGCTCTGCTGAACCATGACTGCAGGAGTCACACTTCTGACTTTAGAAGCAGACTATTCTTTACCACACACATCACAACCTTGTGGCAAGTCTTTCCACTTCTCTGAGCCTCAATGTCCTTGTGCATGAAGTGAGAGTTTGGACTACATTAGCTTGAGCCATTTGGTGTCTGACTTGAGATGGAACAGCTGGCTGCATCCAAGGTACCTGGATACAAGGTGCCATTTTGGATCAGAGAAACTTGTACGGACTTTGGACCAAATGGTTTTAGAACATTCTCTGAATGTCCTAGACCGATTTAAGATATATCCAAGACGAATAGTACGTAGTCCATTTGTATCAAGATCCAGCTGAGTTCTAGCTGTCACTGCTTATGCCAGTGCTTGCAAAGGTGATTGCCACCAGCTACCCGATTGTAGTGGAGAGGATGTGGGCACAAACCCTTCAGACTTGGGTGTGTCATCTTAGACCAGGCCAGAGTCATCAAAGCACTGTGCTTTCCTCCACCCTTCCGAGTGCCCCAAGGTTGGCACAGGGCTTACTCAGAGCGAAAGTAACACTTGCTGATCTGGGACCAACAGTCTTTTCTAGGCAGTTGAGTGAGGTGCCAGACACAGAGCTGCCACCAGAGACACATGAATTGTTAACAGCCCCAAATCTGGTACTTCTGCTGCCTGGCCGTGAAGATCTACCAGATCATATTACAACAAGTGAAAAATGCACATTTATTGTCAAGGTCTGACTACAATCCTTGTCACCTTAGTCTATCATTTTCAAATATTTAACGGTACCTACTTAGACCATAAGGCCTTCTTTTGCCTAACAGTGTTTCAGAGATAAATTGTCAATGAAAGATACTGCATTGTTACGGGGCTATTTGTCACTTAATTCCATTTATCAGAGACACTTTGGAAGAAGTGGTCTCCACTTTAGAGATTACACTTTACCCATAACAGGGAGGATTTGAGTCTTACTCAGCTGCCAGCATACTACATTAGAGAATGTGTCACCAGGCCTTAAAAGAAGCAGCAAGTCTGTATATGTAAGTGACACCAAAGCCAATATGTTCTTAGCCCAAAAATGCTTCAATGCCTTTAAAATATGCGAAATGAGATTCTGTAGCTGTTAGGGATCAATGGTGGTAGAGCGCAAGACAGAGACCTAACAGCTACCAAGCTCTGGAAAATCTGCTCTTAGTTATTTGCTACCCGAGAGGGAACACTGATACCCCTAAGTGCTTGAATCCCTTTCACTATTTGGGCTCATTTTATGTATCTGTTTTCCATCCCTCCCTAACTTCTTCCTTGGGTTGCAGAATGGGCCTAATTAGCTGGTTTGGTTATCAGTCATCAACTTTAACTGAGATAACCGTGATTAGGGAATGGTGGGGAAAGAGGTCCCATCTGTGAAATCTCAGTTAATCGGCGAGCCAGACAGTCATCCCTAATTAATCAAGAGCAAATGAAAGCTGTTGATGGTTTTCATTCAAAGATAGCAAAGTGCCATTTTAAGAACTCCCAGCATACTGCAGAAACCCTGAGTTTTCTTTCTAGATCTATCTGTTTCTGGACTGAATGATTCAAACAACCCAGTCAGCCTCTCTGTATCTCACTCAGTCTTCTGAAAAGTGAGGCTAATGGATGCGGCCTTCTGCAAAAAAGTACTTTTAAGGAATACTGATTAAAAATTACTATGAAGCCCTTTGTAATATCAAGGTGGTGATGAAGCAATAATGAGTTTTGATCAGAAGGAATATGTTTCATGGGTAGTTGCTTTAATTGCTCGTGTTCATTATTAAACTGGTGCCAGAGTGTGGAAGAAGACCACAGGTAAGAGCTTTGGTTGGTCTTGCAAGGCTGTGGGCTTTGGGCTTTTATAGACATGCAACACTGCCCTCTATTGGCACCCAGCATGTGAATAAGTCACTGAGGATGAACAGTCCATTTTTCTCAGCCAAATGCCTACGAACTTCACAGCTGAGACCCAGAGCGCCAGTGTGCGAGGGCCTGTGACCACACTATGCAGCGGAAGACTTTGGCTTCACCAAATGTGGTGCATGCCCATTAGGAAGCTACTGAGTGGAAATCTTATTCCCTGGGATTTTAAACAGCCACATTTCCTGACATTTGACATCAGTGGGACATTTAGCAAATGGAGTGCCAGATGGAGCTCCCTGCTCTGTTTTCTGTAAGACACTTGAAAGACGGAAACCTCCGGATGTTTACATCTGATAGGCTTACTCACTGTGGGGCTGGCCATGGCTCAGTGGACGTGGGCTTTCTGCAGACTGCAAAGTCAGGGGAGATAGAGGCCACAGGTCAGCTCTGCCTACAACACTATGCATAAAAGCATCCTTGGTGATTCACGTTAACACTCATACACTCAATGCTCTTATTTATCTCACTTTCTTACAAGATGCAGGCAAGAATGCAGACAATAATTGACTAATGCTTTCTCCAGCCTCCAAAGGGAGCTGGGTAGACAGGGTGTCTCCATTTTACAGATCAGAAAACTGAGACTCAGAATACAGAGGGACATGCCTGCAGTTCCAGGGTAATCATGGTACAGGACCACATAGATACAGGAAAGCAACGGTATCTCAGGGCCTTTCTGATACCTAACCAGGACTCCACCACTTTCTCTGTAACCACATGGACATATAGAAATCAATTTTGTTATTTGGTGTCAATAATTCACATTCATGTGAATCACAGTCCAAGATTATAGTCCCTTGAAATTTCTTTATTAATCATTATATTTATGAAGACTTGAAGAAAATCTCAGTGGTGATATTCTGAGGGTCTTCAATATGTTCAAAGTTCTATAATTATACGAAGATGACCAATAATAAAAGAGTCAATAAAATAAGGATGTGCTGTGAATGAACACTTGAATTTTTTCCTTTCCATCAAGTTGTCAAAGTATTTGGCGTTCAGGTTGGTAGGTGTCACATGACCTTACTGAATGGTGTGCTGTAGCATGGCTATTGTTCTTTGTCACATGCAGAGAACATCTAGAATTTGAGAACTATAATTCATCCCTGAGGATCTCTCACTCATATCATACAATTATGAGAAAGTGTTTAGGACTCACACTGCTCTTAAATGGAAATGAACTTCTGAAGTTTGCATGCTGTTATTCTTACAGCTGTCCTCCTTAGTTCCCATCTTAATTCAATTCAGGGGGGTTACTGGGAAATGAAATGGCTTCCTCTGTTTCCCTCCTCCCTGCATGGTTGACTTGAATTATAAGCCCACGGACATGCTCTGCTGGTCCACACTTAAGTTGTTTACCACCTCCACCAGGAGATGTGGTGCTTATCTGCTTTTGCTACCTTTTAGAAGAGCGTGGCCTCCTAGACCTGCGAGGAGACTACCTGTGCTTCTGGCATGTTTAACTTTGCCTCGGGTCACACAGGGTTTCCTCCTTTCTTCAGGAAAGGTTAACGCTGGCTCAGCCTGCTCCCGTGGAATCGTCTGCAGCACTGTCACAGCTTAAGATAACTTTCCACGTACCAAACAACTAAACTGCTCTTCTCCTGTTTTAGAACAAAAGCCCTAACCCTTATGACTCTTTTAGCAGCAGCAGCAGCAGCAACAACAACAAAAACATTTTTACTTTTTCAAGTAAAACTATAATAACAGTAAAAAAAAAAAAAAAAAAAAAACTTCCATTTATATCTATTAAGATTCCATTGGCTCCCCTACTTTGAACTAAGTCAATGATTTTCAACCAGTGTGTTGCAAAAATTTTTAAAACATGTGATACCTGACTATTTAGTCAGGGGCACTGACCTCTTTTCCCTTAGATTGTCAAATAAAAAAAAATAACAACAACCAACACAATAGCCATCCAGTGTGAATGAATCAAAATTATACCTTTACTTTTCATAAAATGGGCAAAAACATAACATATTTTTTTGGTGTGCTACAGAATTTTAATAATTAGTTTATGTGTGCCATGAGATGAAAAAGGTCGAAAATCACTGAATTAAATATTTGAGTATCATTTCAATAAATCTTAACTTCAGATGGAGTTTTAGAAAGTATCTATTCCAGCCTCCAGTGAACACAGAAATATGTTCTATGTATAAATACTTCTACTGACAAAGACATACATTCCATTTCTCAAGAACTCTAATAGAATATAAAGGAAAGGAAAAGCCTTTCTTTCACCAGATCTTGTATCTTTAAGTGTTCCTTTCATATATATTCACAAGTATGAGGAGAGTGAACAAAGACTCAAGAATAGACCAACAGCAAAACAAACAGAAGTTAATAGATTTGATCAATCTTATCAATTTTGAAAAGAGAATCCTTTTATTTAGAGTATTTTCATGTTCTTTTATTGAATTAAATAAAACTTTTGCTGCAGAGGCAGTGTGATACCTTGGAGCATAACAAGGTAGCCAATGGGGCTAACATGACAAGCCACGATGCTGGCCAGGGGTCCTCCCATAGTGGGAGGACCAAAAAACACAAAAATAGCAGGAGGCAGCAAACATCCCAAACACCCAGTATAAGAATTTCCATTTACAGAGAGCTTGGCCATGCATTGTAAAAATAGGGTTCCCTCATAGTTGGTAGATATCATTTCAAGCCACCAAGTCCATCCAAAGCTAACATATAGTCTCAGATTTGGAGATCCTTCCGTTTGACCCATAGATTCAGGTCATCAGAAGATCTCATTACTCTTTGAGCTCCTTACCTCAAATGGAAAAAGAGACTGAGTTCTTAAAATATCACATACATATAGCTGGGCAGGTGCTTATGTCCCACCTTGTTCTAAAAGCAGCTAAATTTTTTTTTCCTGACTTCTTACAATGTTCTCTCACCCAGCACATATGCCCTAGGAAACTTCTAAATGTTCTAAACAAGGACAGAATGGGGGCAGCAGCCTAGATTGGAATGCAGGGAGTCAAAAGCTGCTACATAACCAAGGCCATTTCACAAGAAATAGCATGAGGAACACTACTGGGTCAAGATCCTCCCAAACAGCTGCTAGAAGTGCACACAAAGAAAAACATGGTAGCTCTCTCCCCCATATAAGGGTCAGCTGTGCCACAGTCATGGTCCAGGAAATTGAGCCATTTCATGTCCCTGATAGATTATCGACCACCAAGCCATTCTTCAAGCTGTTCCAATTTTCAAGTACAATAAGGTCTTTGGGCAGTTAGAAGTAGCCTTGGCAAACCCCCAAACTGACCCTTTTACATGCTTAGTGATCATCTGAATACCGGTGCAAGATGTGGCATTTTGGTCTAGCACAAGCACAGAATAACATGTAGCATACACCCGAATTAAGTGAATTGCTAGTGAGTAGGTCCTTAGAGTCTACAAAAAACCAACTAAGGACTGTAATGAAAGAAAGTGATAAAAGACAAGTTATAACATATAGCCAGCCAATTTCTGAACACAGTATTTTGGCTGACTAGTCTTGGACATGGGAAGAGTTATGTTGCTCAGTTTACAACTTATTAAAGAGGGAGAAAAGCCACTGATACAGATGGCTGGTTCTCTGCCAAAGAAGACTAGGGGAGGTGATATTACACAGTTTCTATTGAGCAAACTGTCAAGAAGTCCTTAACTCCTTTTTTTCCCCATACCTAATCATTACAAAAGAATGAATTTTCCAAAGGTAAAAGAACTGCAGTATTCTTAGTAAGTCATGGCTTTTCTCTCTTTTATCTCCAAAAGCCTAGACAAGCTGATAGAATCTGATTCCTTCCTTAGTTAATGCAGTAATTGTTTTTTCACATGGTGCTATTCCTGGCAAGCAGTGGCTAAGGACGTGCAGGATGGAATGCCTTGGTGGGGAGAGGGGTGAATTGGAAGTTTATTATATATTTTATGATAGTAGATGAAATCTGCCCCCAAATATAACATAAAAACTACTTATTATTTACCAGAAGAAACACATGGAACGGTCTATGAACACTTTTAATGGTAAGCCCCAAAACAGGCACCGGAAGTGTCAAGTATGAGCAGAAAATAGCCATCCTGGCTTAAACGGACTTTGAATTTGTTTTATTACTCCAGAAATAAAGTGGTGTTCAGCGTTGCTTTCAGCTGGTGGAATGAAAGAGCCGGAGGCCTCACGCTGTGGTCGCAAGTTAAGCGCGTGTGCCTGGTTTTGGGTAACGTGGCTGAGGCTTAATTTGCCTTATCAAGAAAAAGGAAAGTTGCCTTAAAGTATCTCCAAGATTTTTTCAGTTCTCATATTCTCTGAGTTTATCTTCTTGAATGAATAACTTCACCACATGCCAGTGGAGAACAAAAGACATCGGTAAACCCTCCTAAGCCTTTGGTCCATTGGAGAGCTCCCAGAAAACACATATCAGAAAGGGAATAGAATGTTAGTCCCCTAGCTCCCATGTTAGTGTGAATTAATCATCCCAGCACTGATGCATTGTGACTGTACAGGGTCTCTTAAATTCCTTTCACTTTCACCTGCTTGTAAGTGGCAATAATCTATCTGAGCAACACCCATCCCAAACCAGATTTCATTTGTAAAAATTAATTAGATAATCTCTTGGTTTTCTACTCTTTGGAAGTAAACATCCTAAAAATGTAACTAATGTTTATTTTTGAAAATAATAACATGTAAACAACCTATTGTGCTGTCATATATAAGCTACACCTCCAAAAAGATTATTTTGAGTGCACTCTGACTCATGAATTAACACTTTTCTTTACAACCATGATCCTTCTTATCTTTTCTGAATTTATAAGCTGTTTATCAGAGTAAGTCATTTCTTATGGTTTGGGCCACTTCCTTTTCTCTGCAAAAGGATGTTACGTGGTGAACTTGAATTTCCTTTAAGATGCTTGAAAAATCTGGAATGGTCTTACCACTTCATTTCTAGAGTGGGGGTGTCCAACCAAGAGCCAAAACTGACATTATGCCCTCTTTGCCTCTTTGGCATGACACTAATTTATATTACACATATGAAAAGTTAATGCCAAGCAGTTGTTCAGCACATGCAGAACCAAATTTCAAAGAATGTAAACTCCTGAGTCAGGAACACCGTGATGTATTTCAGAGCTGAGTGAAAGGTGGGCACATCCCCAGAACAGCTATGCACACAGCAGACACCTGCTGGGCTTTGAGTGCCGAAGAATAAGCTGTTCATGTTCTTTACTAACTATTTGGCTTCTTTCATTTTGTTTGGTTTGATTCTATGTGGTGACCTGTTTATGACAAATTTTAACATTTCAGGACAGTAAATTATGTCTCTCATATTAGTATCACTGGAACAAAATATGAAGCTCTTGATGATTTGTTATTCGATGCTAATTTGACCATAATTGTTCTTCACCTTTAAAAACCCAGCCATTATTTAAACCAGAAAATATGTGATTTAGGCCTTCTGTTTGTTTTTAACATATTCTGTGGGGAAATTTTAGTTAATTTCCCATAGGTACACAAAATTGAGAAATATTTCTCCGAGCACTATTTTTAGGAGCTAGTCAAAAAATTTCACTGTGACCCTGAGATAACTGAACATTTCCAAACCTGAAAATAGCAGCATGGATCCCCGGGGATCTCCCATTATGGTACCCTGTCTTCAGGAGAGGGAGAGCTAGAGTGTGGCCAGGGTTCAGAGGTGAGCCAAAAACATGACAAAGAAATTAGGACCCAAAAGAAAAAGTTAAAGGAAGAAATTTTCTGGTTTTGGTTTAGAAAAGGGAAGAGAGGAGTGACTGCCTCTGAGTCTTGGAGTTTGTGAAGGACCGTGACACACAGGCGATAGGGGTTGTACTGTCAGGAGAAGATAGACACAAATTACAACACCAGGGGCTTGTGTGGGCACCAGGAAGCATTTCCTGACAGTGAGGGCTGTTAAACACTGGAACAAGGTGCCAGGGGTGGGTGGGCAATCTCCATTCTTAGAGGTTTAGAAATTAGATAGATGCTCGTCTGCTGCAATCAAAGCTGTGGGGAGAGAACCGAATCACCTTAAGAGACCCCTTTTAAGCCTAAGAATGTCTATACCACTTTGGTTGGGGGAGTAGATAACGTAAAACAAAGAGGGCTCTCAACTGACTCTCTTAGTACATTTCCTTTTTCTGTCAAAACGAGACCTGTTTTTTCTTTTCTGAGAGGATGTGTAGCCTGAGGAAATTATTATTTTTCTATTTGCTTTGATAAAAATAGTGCTAACCACTTCTTGGTTTTTAGCAGAGCCCACTGGCAGAGATAATGAAAGGCTGTGCCAGCATGTGCAACTGCTGAGTTATGAGACCTTCAAGTTTTTCATTAGAGGAACTGTGAGAGGAGAGAGCAGGGCCACTCTGTGCCAGTTTCAAAACCCTTAGATGTAGGTCTGTGTGGTTCTTAAAAACAAAAACAGAAAAGAAAGGAAATTCGAGTTTTTACATCGTGGCTACTTGAGGAATTTGGTCACTGTGACCCACAGCATTCTGAGTATTGAGGAAACTCAGAGAAGCCTTTCCAGGCTACACTCGCTCTCAACCAGGCACTTCAAAGTTGCACATGTTTCTTAGAAGCCTCTGGATAAGAATGGTGTAGAGTTGTATTGCATCAAAACATGTGGTTTTCACACATAGTGCTATGGACATCACAGGATGTTTGCACTTACAAGAACATCTTGGGAGGAGGACCAAGAAAGAAATTTGAACCCCTCTGTAGACTTTTCTTTTCATTAAGACTAATCTTAGACCAGATGTAACCCCACTCTCTCTGTTCCCATGCCTTAGGGTACTTGTGTTCTAGTTTAAAATAAAAATGGAGACATGCCTGCAAAAAAGCAGGATAGCCAACCCAACAAGTAAGAACAAGAATCCATTTTGTCTCTTTAAAAGTATAGAGTTATTAGTCACTGTGAGATCATTTCTACAGTCCTTTCTAGGGAAAGCTGAAGCAAATGCCCTTGGGGAGTGGTTATTATCTATTCTCTCTTGGTTGTTGTTTAACGTACAATATGCAGTTTTCCCCTGGCAGCTGGAAAATTGTGTTGTGGCAGGAAGGACATCATTCTGCCTGCTTTGGAAGGCTTTTCCCAAGGGAGCTCAAGTTGAGACTGTGGTGATAAAATACATGTATAGAAAAGAGAATATCTCTCCCTTTCTTTCCTCTCTCTCTCTCTCTCTCTCGCTCTCTCATCTTTTGGCCTTTTGGTTATACATTTTTTTGAGGAAATAAGTATATAAATATTAATAAAATGGAGAAGAAAATTTAACCCCTAATTTGATATAGGCAGGCTCTGCAACTTAGTGAATGGACTAAACTGTGATAACTTCTATATAACTATTTCAACCCCAAATGGAAATTGGTCCATTTATAAACAAACCAATTAACTTTTTCAAAAGCCTACATGCACACGTATCTAAAACATCAGTACAACTGACTGTGTTAGAACTAAGAATGGATTGATGAAATCCCCAAGGGAACTAGTTAGACCGCCTTTCTCAGCCTAACTCTCTAAAGTTGTGTTTTAGAAGCTCTCTCACTTCTCTCTACTAATGGAGCTCACTGTTTTATTTATTGTGCTTCCTGCTAACCACAAGCCATTTCGTGTTTCCATCCCTAAAGTCCCTTATATTTCAGGTGCTTTTGAAGAGTTGCTCTAATTATTCTCGTACAGGAAGTTAGCGCCCAGTTACCTGTAAGTGGGGCACTCTGTGAACAGACCACGCTTCAGAAACGAGTACGATAAAACAAATTCTTAGACACTTTTTGGACAAATGAGCTTCTCTGACATAAATTGTTGCAGTTTCCTCCTCTCGAGACCCTGGAATAGGTAGAAGAAAGTGTATGTCTAGGCACTGCATTCTGGTACACCTGTGTTTGAACTGCACCCTACCATATCTGAGATGAATGACTTAAGCAAATTGCTTACACTTTCTGAGCCTTGATTCCTCATTTATAAAATGACTGTCTACTCTCTTCCTTACAAGGTTACTGTGAAGATTAATTGAGATGGTATATATGAGGCATGTGGTACAGAGCAGGCACTTATCCTTGTCCTTTGTTCATTGGTGAGGACATGCCCCAACCCCAAGCTTGTATGGAGACTTCTGAAGCAAACTGGAGAGGAGACTCGTGGGAATAAAAAGGGAAGAGACAGATCCTAACATTAATATAATAGACTACACAAAACACCAAACAGTCTATTTTTCCATCTACCTTCCTGGCCTCTTTCTCTTACTTCTTGGACATTTTGTATGGGTTCCCAGATGCAAAAATTGGTCTAACTTCTGAAGATTGCAACCTTCATTTAAGTGATTCAACTGTTCTGCTCTCTCATTCCAGAAGAATTCAGAATCGCAATGACTAGTGCTCTCCTAATCAGTTCCCCCATTAGTGCTTTTTACATTCCCTCTCTCAAAAAAAAAATGACCTTCTGATCTGATCTAACTGGAAGAATGTTGTGAACTTCCTGGGCCAGGGTCACCTGGGGTCAAGTACATTAATAGACATTCCCAGGAATTTTTAAAACCTCCCTGATCTGTGAAAATGAGCTTTAAGGGCCCCACTTCTCATTTCAAGGGGACTGTGGAATTTGACCTTTACCAAATATCCAGCAAGATTGTATAGTGCCTTCCAACTGCACTTTACCACATACCATACGATAATATGAGAATTTATTATATCAGCTATTTTGACAAAATACTTCTCATTGATTAGTTTGCTCATTAAAACTAAGTCCTCCTTCAGGAAAGGCTCTACTAAAGATTTATTGGAGTCACCAAAATAATTGGTATATATAAGAAACATATACTTCATAGCAGACAGTTGTAAGGGCATCATCTCAGTCATCCTCAAAGTACTATGAAACACATACTTTTATTTTTAGTTTTTAATTTAATTTAATTTCTATTTTGTATTCAGCAATGTATTTTTTATTGTTTATGTTATTACAGTTTTTCCCACTGTTTTTCCCTTTTCCTGCCTCCACCCAGCCCTACTCTCTCCCTTCACTCAGGCAACCCCCATATTGTTGTCCATGTTCCTGGGTCCTGCATGAATGTTCTTTGGTTAACCCTTTCACCATCCTTCATCCAGTTCCCCTCCTTTTCCACCAGTAACTGTCAGTCTGCTCCATGCATCTATTGTTTCTATGTGAAACATGTACTTTTGATGTGGATAAGGGAAACTGAGGACTGGGAGATCACAGAAGCACCTAATGGAAGGAAGTGGAACAAACTCAAGCCATCTGATAGCGGATGGTGAACTCCCTCTGCTATCCTCCCCAGTAGTTCCTAACATAAACCGTTCATTCTGTTTCAGTGGGCTCAGCGTTGCTGTTTCAGAAAATAAAATAAACCATAAAAAATAATATTTTGGTTGCTTTTTTCTAAGAGATAAGGATGAAGTTTCTTCATTTCTAAATTACACCTATGTTTTTAATTAAAACAGATGCAAAATTAAAGAAAATTATAGAATTCTCAGAAAGGAGTCCTTTTTTTCCTGTTTGAGCCAAATGACCATAATTACTGTTTTCACTAGCTAACAGGTCTTCCTAGGAGCAAACCACAGGAGTCATTGCCTTTTTCCATGACAGCTATTTAATTCTAGTGCACAAATTTCATTTCATCTAGAATGGATGGGTTCTTCCAGTGTTTTTCTACTTTGATAAAACTAACATGAGAATTAGGTAGAAAATCTTGCGTTTTTATCAGGTGCAAGAAGCAATTTCAAAACCAACTCTTAACCTCCTAAGCACTTAATCTTCACAGATTTTCTCTGGTTCTTGCTGGCTGACTAGCTGTGGTCTGAGGGCCCTGTCGTGTGAACAACATGAACTTTCCAGCAGTGCCAGCAGAGGTGCTTGAGTCTTGGGATGATAAACAGCTCCCATGAAGCACAGATGTTGAACTTGAGTTTAAATCAGTGCTAGACAACAGTTTGCCTCCAGTTGGCCGGAAATCCATGCTCAAATGTCCTGGTACAGTTCCACTAAGACTATGCTTGAAGTCTGTGCTGCATGTGCAGTTGAAGAGTGGTTCCAAAAGTAAGGCATGTTCTACAAGTAATCTTCTAATTTTCAAAATAATAAATATGCCAGCCATATTCTACACATATATTGGTGAATATAATTCCCAGAGGCAAATTAAGGTCAGTTGAGGTGCCCGGCACAGAAGAAAATATTGGGCCCCTTAAAAAAGGAGAGAGAGAGACAGGGAAAATAAAAATACATATTAACCATATTTTTAAATAAATAAAAAATATTATGTACTATTAATGTTTTATTTCCAATAAAATTTGAATATAATATATGTATTACACACATGAAACCAAACTTGGTGTCATTAGAAAAAAGTGTAAAGTTGGGGTTTTGAGGGGACCTTCAGAAGTTGGGGCCTGGGGTGCACACCTGGTGCGCCTGCCATTAAATCCACCTCTGATAATTCCAGTATTTTTCATTTAGCACACATAGTACAAGTTTGTGTAATAACAACCTTCTACTGACAAATAAGAGTACATTGTGAATACTTTCCTTTGTTTTCAAATAGTCTTCTACATCATCATTTTAATGACTGACCTATATTCTATCATAAGGATATACTATAATTTTATTCTAGAAGCTCACTATTAATGGATGTGTTAGTTGTCTATTACTGTGTATTAAATTGCCCAAACCTTAGTGCCTTAAAACAGCTCTCATTTATTATCTCACAGTTTCTGTGGGCCAGAAATCCAAGCACAAATTAGCTGGGTCCTCTGGTTTAGGGCTTCTCACAAGACTATGGTCCAAGTCTTGTCTGAAGCTGCAGCTGCTTCAAGGCTAGTGTGCTTCCAGGCTTACTCACGTGGCTACTGCCAGTTTCAAGTTGTTGTTATATGTGGCTGGGGACATTAATTCCTTGTCATGTGGGCCTCTCCTCTCCATACTCACAGTATAGTAACTTGCTTCCCCCATGGCAAGGGTTGCAAGAGAGAGAATGTGAGAGATGGCACCCACTTGGAAGTCACTGTCTTTTTATGCCCTAATCTAGGAAATGTCATATCAAGATTTTTACCATATTCTATTTGCTAGAAGTCAGTTAGTTGATCTAGCCACTTGGAGAGAATCCTCCAGGGGGGAGATTCACCCAAAGGCATGACTACATTTAGGACCATCTTAAAATGACTACCACAGTGGACATTTAGGAACACATATACATGGTTCAAATATTAGAAAAATATTTTTAAAATATCTTAGAGGAAATGAACAGTAGAAATTTTCAAGACTAATATTTCAAGCATTGTCATGGAAAACTTTTCAAGGCAGCTCAGAATGTGAGCCAGAAAATCACCTGTAAATTGACTAATCTGTGAACATTTTACAGTTGCTGTTGTATTTAAAAAGCAAATTTTATACCAATTCACTCTCATCTTCCTCCTAAATAAAACATTCACCATACCAGTCCCTAGCTCATTTTCATCAGGCTGTCATAAGGATGAGAGAACACAGTGAAGGGAGAACAAATTCACCAAAAGTTTGCCAAGCTCTTAGACCTAGCATTTAGCTCATCCACAGCCCAAACCCAGCCTGTTTTTCCCATCTCTTCAGTGACATGGTCTTTCTGGTCCATCTGGAACCCTAAAAAATTGCCGCTGTATTCCATTCCTTTCCAACTGTCTGAATTCTATCCATCCTTCTGAGTTCAGTCCACATGACCACAAACTTCTTCCTTCTACTCTAGGCAATCCCTACCATTGCCCCAGCAATCACTCAGGTATGTGCTATGGTTAGAAGACTGCAGAACTGAAAGGACTGAAAAAGTAAGACTTAAGATAGAGAATGAAATAACATAAAGAGAAACCCTAACTTCTGCAACAACAATGGCCATGATGTAGCAATAGCAGTATGTCCAATACCACTTGGGAGAGGCACTGAGCCAATTGTGATCTTGAGACACCCTCATATGAAAAATCAAGGGAGGTTGAGGGAGACTCCAGAATTAGGAAAGCAAAATTCAAGAACAAATGCTCAGGCCCAAGACCAAGGTGTAGACCTGGAGATAGACATGAATCATTGAGAAAGGGCTAACTGCAGTCACATAAACTGCTAATTACAAAAGAACACACATCTGAACATTAATGTGTATCAGCCACAGGTTTCTACAGAGTCGAACCAAGTATTTGACTCTTTTAAACACACATCTATTAAATTACTAAGTGAAAAACCCTTGTTGAATACAAAATATTGAGTGTGGTAAAATCCATCTGAAAGGAGCCCAGGTGTGCAGAGATGTGAGGTGCATCCCCAGCCTGTGTGCTCCATCAAGCAATGACTCTCACCTTCCCTGTCAGTTTCTCTGCAGTGTCAATCCATCAATATTGAGGCACCACTCACTGTACACAATAGAAGGAAGTACACAGGGCAGATCCTCAGCTCCTCCACCATCAAGAAAAACAGCAGGAACTCAAGTGCTGATTCGGTGCAAAGCTGGGAACTCAGGAGTGTGCTTGACGCTCTTTGCCCCTGGATGCTGAGGCCTTTGGGATTAGCCTGAGGGCTGCAGATTTACTGCAGACAATGCCCACATCTCAGTGGCCCTTTTATGAAAGCCTTCTAGAAACCCCAACAGCTATGGGACAGAAGTCTCCACCCTGCATGTATTTCTTGGTTGCTTTTTATATTTCTAGCAATTGGTTGGATCTTGTAAGAAAGGCAAAGATGAATGGACTGCAGTCCTTGTCCTCACGGTGCTTACAATCTGACTGGAGAAACCAAACACAGTCACCTTAAAAATGAAGTGGCATAGCTGCAATGGATGATTAAGTACCACATGAGATGGTGATCAATCAGTGGTATGGCAGGTGGCTAATCTGCACACCAGTCTGCCAGCTATAGCTCACTGCACAGTGACATGAATCAAGACGCAGGGATGGAGCTAAAATGACTCGAGACACAGATGTGTGTAATCATCCCAGAAAAGTAACTATGACAAGATGGGAAGGCAGGAAAGGCAAGAGAGGGAGCTCCCCTACTTCTTTCCCCCTCCCACCTACAGGATACTGTGCCTTGATTTCCCCTCACTAGAGCCCCTTGTTAGAAGGATCGCTTTCCATCCCCCATTCATTATAGGGAAGAAGTGTATTTAAATTTTCTTTTATTTTTTTCTCAGCACTTTTCAGTTCTGCTTTTTGGCTTGCTCTGTCTTGTGCTCATTAAAGATGATTTAGAATATTTTACCTTACTCCTTTATTCATTTAGTTCTTTAAAGTTTCCCTTTCCCACTTGTGTTTTATTATCACCTCTGCATTCTAATCATGTTCCCAGCTGCAAATATCATTACACAACCATGTTTTGGCAATAATTTTCTTTTCCTTTTATCTTCTAATTGAAAGCTACCTTCAAAACCTTCCAAGATTCTTTCCTGCAGACTTTTCATTTTATTATCAGCCTTCCCTGTGATTCACACCCCCTCAGGTTAAAGTTTTCTCCCCTCAGGAAGTCAAACACTAGCTTTTCCTTTAAGTTTTTCTCTATTCAGTTTCTTATTTTTCAGAAAGACATGTACTAGAACCTGAAATTCACTGTAAAATGTGTGGTTTAGTTATAACAAAAACCAGCTGATCTCTGTAGGATGAAATAAGACAGAGTTCACCTTGATTCAACCATGTGATAGACATCTACGGAGAAGGGTTAAAAATAGAAAGAAGAGCTTTTGTTTTCAAAATGAAACTACACTTGATTGTAATGGTTCCTATGTGTCTTTTTAAATAATAATCTATAAATAGGAATTTTGCCTGTTCCATGATTTGCTAGTGAATGTTGTGTAGATGGCAAGGAACAAATAACTATTTAACTGTGTACGAAAAGAAAGCTAGTGTGAGCGTGTCAGCTCATAACTCAAGGAAGGGGCACAATGACTATTCCCTGAGAGCAGCCATCTGCAAAACAAGGAGGAACTTCCCCACCAGTGCCTCCCAAGAGTAGTGGCTGCCAACGGGTTGGAGGGACAACAAAGAAAGACTATATACTTCTCACTTATTCTTTTGGGGTTTTACTGTCACTACAAAAATGGACCAGGGAACTCTCCTGTGGAGGCAACTGCTGCATTTAGAATTACTGTTCTGAAAGACAAGGGTTGGGGGACAAGCTGGGAAGTGATTCTTAGAAATTCCTGAACATGAGGAATGGGTGGACCTAAGTACTAATTAAATGTGAAGTTGCAGTTGCACTTACCCAGAACTTAGGTCTCTTCCCACCATTTGAGGTGCCATTGTCTACAACCAGGACACCTGATAACATGACACAAAATAATTAGCAGACTGACATCCTTTAACCATTATAAACAATTTCCCTTTAATACTTATGTGAACTCAGAAGGAAAATGGAGTATTGAAAGGTATATAAGTCATAGGAAGAAACTCATATGTATTCTCATTAGAGGAACAAAAAGCCCCAGAGTGGCAGGAACAACACATGCTGAGGGGTGATATCATTCACCTTGAAAAGTCTCCTGAACTGACCAAGAGTCCTCCATACCTGAGAGTGTTGCTGATGCCTTTCACAACTGCACTCACCCAGGCTCTGTCTATGTCATGGAATTAGCATACAGTGTCAGTCTTCAGAAATCTGTAGTAAACTGTGTAAAGTCTCTTTCTTGACCACAAATACAAAATAATATTGAATGGAAAAAATAACTACAGAAAAGGTCCTTACACATAGTGGCTGTTTGATAAATAAGTATGAATGACTAGATTCATCACCAACGTCATACACTTGTCAGTATTTGGTTTTGTTCCTAGATGGCTATATTTTGTTTGAATGTGCTAAAGGTTCTAACAAATGCAGTTACTCCACTGAAGTCAATGATTGTGTGAGGTAAAGCTTGAAGAATGTTCCACGTGTCTAGCACCCAGTCAGGTATGGCCCCAGTTCTGACAGATGGGCACAGGGCACCAAGGGGAGTAACCTCAGAGTCAGAACAACATCCACTGTGTAAGGACTAAAGGAGGTTTTGGTCTGAGGAGCAGAGGTGGTATACAAAAAGCCCAGCAATGAGCAATGTCTAGACAAGCAGATGGCAGAAAGATTCAAGGCAGGAAAAGGGGTGTACTGAGAGTGGAAAACTCAGTGCAAAATTCCTATGCCTTACTACCATGACAATGAAAAACATGCCATAGACTGGAAGGAAAATATGTGCAAAACATATCCAATAAGAAATGTGTATCTGAAATATAGAAAACATTCTTATAATTCAATAAGAGAAGACAAATGACCAATTTGAAAAAGAAGATATACAGATGGCATTTAGGTACATGAAAAGATACTCATTAGTCATCAGAGAAATGCAAATTAAAACCATGAGGAGATACTGTCACCACCCACTAGAATGGCTAAAATTAAATAGACTGACCTACAAAGTGTTGTCAAAAATGTGGAGGAACTGAAACTGTCATACACTGAAGGTAGGAATATAAAATGGTAAAAACACTTTGGAAAACAGTTCAGCAATTTCTTACATAGTTAAACATACACCTACCCAGCCATATAACCTAGTAGCAATTTGGCTCCTAGGTAGAGAAATGTAATCATATAATCACACTAAGACTGGTAGACCAATGTTGATAGTAGCAATAGCTTTCTTTGTAATAGCTCAAACTAGAAACATTTCAAGTGCCCAGTAGTAGGTGGGTGGGTAGACAACTGTGGTCTATTCCTACAGCAGTGTCCTGTACAACAGTCAGAAAGGATGCACCTTGTGTGAGTAGACAATGACATAATAACATGGATCAATCTCAAATTATGCTAAGTAAAGAAATAAGGCAAAAAGAGGTAATACTGTATGAAATACAGTATTATTTATTATAATAATACCGTATTATTATACTGTATTATTATTATAATACTATATTAATCATTATTAATTATTAATCATTAATAATAATTAATTATTAATACAGTATTATTATTATTATTATATGAAATTCCAGAAACTACAAACTTACCTATAGTGATATAAAGTGGATCAAAAGTTGCCTAAACATGAGGAAGGGATGAGAGAAGGAGAAAGGAAAGGGTTACCAGAGGCACCAGGAAGCTTTTGAGGGTTCCTTATCTTGGCTGTGCTGATGGATTCATGAATCTATGTGTATGTCAAAATTCATCAAAATTTACACTTGATACACATGCAGTTTATTGTAGTTCAATTTTACATCAATTTAGCATTTTTAAAAATAAATGACCGTATCAGAGTTTCCATTATTAAATTACAACAAGATCTAAAGTTCTATTTTAAGTCAAAAGTCTCAGTATATACCCACATAAAATGTAAAATCATGGCTGAGCCATCCAAAAATAGTGACATTAACCTATTACACCACAAAAAATGGAAACATTATATAGTCCATTTACATCGAAAGGACTAATTAAGTGAAAAAAGTAATTCTGGACTTCTGGTCAAGATGGAGGCATAGGTAGATAACCACACTTTGCCTCCTCATGCAAACAAAAGAAGAACCACAACTACCCTTAAAACAAAAAACACCCAGAACCGCCAGGAAATCAAACTGTGTGGTAGTCTGACAACCAAGGATTTAAAGAAGACAAATTCATCCAGATGGGTAAGAGGGGCAGAGACAGGGAGCCAGGGACAGAGAAGACATGATGTGGTATAGCATGGAAGCAGCAATGGTGGTGGTGGTGGTGGATAAAAATAGGGAGGGGTACCTTGAGAGTGAGTGATCTCAGCCCCAGGCCAGACCATGCAACCCTGCACATTCCAGCACCAGAAAGATAAAGCCTCACAACTTTTGACTGTAAAAACCAGTGGGGGTTGGGCAGTGGTTGAAACTGCCAGTTTCTCAGGAAAGTCCATTTAAAGGGCCCACATGAACTTAGAACCTACACAAACCCGCCCACTCTGGGAATTACCACCAGGGCAACAGCCAGAAGGACACCAGTCACGTATGGGAAGTGGGTGAAGTCAATGGAAATGGGGCAAGTGATGGGCAAGCCTCCAGAATCCAGGTAGCAGTATTGCCCCCTCTCTAACCCCTACTCTCACACAGAACCACAAAGCAGTGAAGCAGGTTGCCCCATCCTGAAACATACCTAAGACTCTGCCACATACTACTCAACAGGTGTGCTAAGACAGGGAATCAAAGGAGCTCTACCTAATTCACAGAAACAAACACAGGCAGGCTGCCAAATTGAGGAGAAAAAGAAATATGGCCCAAATAAAAGAATACAACAGAACCCCAGAAAAACAACTAAACAAAATGGAGATAGCCAAGCTATCAGATGCAAAGTTCAAAACATTAGTGATCAGGATGCTCGGAGAACTCAATGAGTACAGCAAAAACATAAGGGAAGAAATGAAAGCTGCACTAAGTGAAATAAAGAAAAATCTATAGGGAAACAACAGTGAAAAGAAGGAAGTCAGGGTTCAGATCAATAATTTGGAACATCAGGAAGAGATAAACATTAATTCAAAGCGGAATGAAGAAACAAGGATTCAAAAAATGAGGAGAGTATAAGAAGACTCTGGGACATCTCCAAAAGTGCCAACATCTGAATCATAGTGATGTTAGAAGGAGAAGAGGAAGAGCAAGAAATTGAAAACTTATTTGAAAAAATAATGAAAGGAAGCGTCCCTAATTTGGTGAAGGAAATGGATGTACAAATCCAGGAAGCACAGAGAGTCCCAAACGAGTTGGACCCAAAGAGGGCCACACCAAGAGTACATCATAATCAAAATGCCAAAGATTAAAGATAAGGGGAGAATCTTAAAAGCAGCTAGAGAAAAAGAGAGAGATGCCTACAAAGGAGTTCCCATAAGACTATCAGCTGATTTCTGAAAAGAAAGTTCACAGGCTATAAGGCACTGGCAAGAAGTATTCAAAGTGATGAAAAGCAAGGACCTGCAACCAAGGTTATCCAGCAAAGCTATCATTTAGAATGGAAAGGCACATAAAGTGTTTCCCAGACAAGGTCAAGCCAAAGGAATTCATCATCAGCAAGCCATTATTGCGTGAAATGTTAAAGGGACTCATTTAAGAAAAAGAAGAAGATCAAAATCATGAACATTAAGATGACAACAAATACAATTATCAACAACTGAATTTAAAAAACAAAAACAAACTAAGCAAACAACTAGAATAGGAACAGAATCATAGCTATGGATATCATTTGGAGGGTTATCAGCTGGGAGGGGGGAAGTGGGAGAATGTGGGATAACGTAGAGATTAAGAAGCATAATGGGAAAGTAGTAAATTGACTGGGATATGTTAAGAATAGTAAAGGAAATAAAGAAGCCAAAGAAGTTATATGAATGACCCATGGACATGAACTAAGGGTAGGGGTGGGAATTACTGGAGGGAAGGTGGGTACCAGGATGAGGGGGGCAAAGGGGGGAAAATTGGGACAACTTTAACAGCATAATCAATAAAATATACTTTAAAAAGAAAAAAGTAATTCTCATGGAGCAGGAAACAAAAAATATTGGTTGACAACAGCCCAGGAAAATGTTCTATAACAGGAATACCTAAGTTAAAACTTCACTACCACCAATTACTAGCCTGAGGGACCTTAATCAATTATTTCAATATCTGTGAGTTTAAAGGATTTTTACAAAATTTATAAAATAGCAATTCTAAAAATGTCTACAAGATAGGTGATAGTGAGGATCTAATGAGAAAAAATATATGAAAAGTTTTATAAATCTACATAGCATATAAAAATTAACAACTATATTCTGATTATAATAATTACTGCATGCCAGGCAGCATCCTAAGAGTTTCACACTCATGCAGTCTTTCCAACAGTACCATGATTCCTCCCATGCTGTGGATGAGCACACAGGGGGTTAGAGAGGTTAACTCCTTTGCCATAGGCATATATCTAGTACATTGTGTAGCTATGATTTTTCACACAGGTCTCTCTGACTGCATAGCTCTTAGTCATAAGTATTGCATAGTACTGCCTTCTCTTATGACTTATGCACGAAGGGAACCCAAACCTGGGAAGGCTAGATTCCCCACTGCAGAGGGTTTCCCAAGGTCTATGGAATATCTGGTGTCAGTTAGAAAGGAGCTCTGGTATAAAGTGGTCTTCAAATCCCCTCCCACTACATGTAGGTGGGTAGAGACCATCTCCCCTGGCAGAATAAAGAATGAATGATACCATTTTTATAAAAAAGTAATACCGTTTGCATGTTTATTCCTAAATGCACAGTAGCCATTTTCACTATTAAAGGAGTGTGTGCAGCTGAGAAAGTCGCCTCCCCTGGGACTCGGCTGGATAGTTAGGGAAAGACATGGCAAGCCAGATTTCCTTTTTCAACTCCTGGCTTTATCAGGCACTTTACTGAGGGTTTCCTTTTTCATTAACCCATTCATTTCCCTACCCATTCTTCCATATCCCTACTATGTTGAGAGCTTCTTCAACTCTCTTCTTCCACTTTCTACTGTTCTCACACTGACCACTCATTGATTATTTAATTAGATATATCTAATGTCTTGAACTAGACAATGAAATAGTTTTATAAAAATAAAATGGGGAAATGAGAATAAATAGTAGTTTAAAATGATATCCAGCCAACTTTTCATTTCCCCATTACACAGGCAGAAACAGAGAAACCAATAACAAAAAGAGGCTCCAAATAAATTATTAAAAGTGTAACTTTAACTGTCTCTCCAATCACCTGTTTAACAAATAATAATACTTATGCTATTAGACAGTCACTTAAATTTTGAGCTTCAAATTGGTCAAACAAGAGCTATAGAGAGAGATTTTTAAAAGATGAATAAGACAAACTATATGCTATACTGTGCTATGTATATTTTATGTATATCATATATAATCATACATCTTATATTATGTTTAATATATAATTATGTCATATATTATAGATAATTATATTTTATATATTATAAATTAATACATAACATATGGAATAAATTGAATTATGTATCAAATGTGTGTGGTATTTATTTTACATTTACTCTCAAGAGCAAAACTCCATCATAAAGATTCTTACTGAATTTCATTGATTTATTAAAATCATGTATCCAATGATATAAGCTCCAGAGTGCCTATTGATGTAATAAAAAGTTCCTCTTATCATAAACGAATTGTGCTGTGTATACTGTTCAACACAAATCTTTACTTCACCCTATATAACAATGCTTGATATTTTGCATAATTTTCCAGAAGAAAAATTTTAATGCAAGAATTTGATTTTTAGGGCAACCTACCTGCTCCTTCCCTGACTATGGGCCCCATTGCCTGTGGGTCCTGTATGTTATGAAACTGTCTCCATTGGGAAAACAACCAGATGCCCCAAGGAACACTAGGTGAGCAAATTCAGATTCATCTCTATGCAGTGAAGGAAGTTGAAACCTGGCTTGATCATTAAAACAAGCCCAGTTTTGGCTGCACTTGCTTGAGAATTTTACCTTCATGGGTGTCAAGTTTTGGTGTAGATTTGTTTGGTGTATTTTTAGATACCTAGAGTTAAAACAATCCGTTTGTGTGTTTGGGGGAATTCCCAATAGGTATTGGTGAAAACGGGCCCAGCTCCCCCCATTAAAACTGGAAGAGGTAAATATCCCCTTTCTCAATCTCCTCACCAGAAGGTACAACAAGAGTGTGGCTTGAGCTCAGCCACTTGGTTATATTTTGTTAAATGTTTTATTGTATTTCTTTCCATTATCATTTAGTCCCCTTATAACCTTCTTCACAACCCCCATCCCCAAACCCCACCCCCTGAAATCACTGAAGTCAGTGATCAGAGCAGAGAAGCATCAACTCACAGGTGCAGGGCCACCAGCATGGTTCTGGTGGGGTTCCAGGGTGTGATGACAGTGTTGGGGCAGCAATGGCATCCAGAAGGAGCCTACCATGCTTGTGCTGGGCTGGGGTCTTGGCCATAGTTCCAGCCACGCAACTGCCCTTGGTTCCTAGTCTTTTAGCTCCTGAGACTTTCTACTGATTATAAGAGCTCTCCAACATCATCTAATCAATTCCACCCTGACTTTAGACAAACACATTTTGTTCTCCTATGTAAAAACAAAAGCTCTGAAAGTATACCATAGATGCATCTTTTACTCAAAAAATGCATCTTTTTGTTCCAATGCTACATTTGTTTCCATAGTAACATTTATTCTATTAAATTGTAACTCAATGGTTGGGGACAGTATCTGAACTAACAAAAATACTGAATTATGAATTTTATTCTAAATGCATTATTATTCCTTTTAAATGCAATAAATGATTGGAATGACCTTATTCTACTTCCTAGAGAAAAATGATGTAAAAAAAAAAAACATTACGAATGAGTTCTGTTTAGCAAATAAATTACTGTTAAGAAAGGAGTTCTTTTAGAGTCTTAATACAGTTAGCCATTCAGCAACCTGGGGGTTAGGAATGCCAACCCTGCTGCAGTCAAAAATCCATGTATTTTTTTTTAAGTTCTTTAAAAAAAAAGTAATGTACTTTTTCTATTACCATTTAACCCCCTTATCCCCCCTCCCCACCTGCGACCACCACACTGTTATACCTGCCCATGAGTCCTCATTCCTTTTTACTGGGTTCCTCCACCTTCTAGCCTTGCCCCCTAGTAGCTGTCAGCCTGCTCTCTGTCTGTGAGTCCGTCTCTACTTTGCTTGCTAGTTTAGTTTCTTCATCAGATTCCACATATAAGTGAAATCATATGGTATTTGTCTTTCTCTGACTGGTTTATTTCATGTAGCATAATGTTCTCCAGGTCCATCCATGCTGTCGTAAAGGGTAAGTTTTCCTTCTTTATTACAACCAAGTAGGATCCCATTGTGTAAATGTCCCATAGTTGTTTTACCCACTCACCTACTGATGGACACTTGGGCTGCTTCCATATCTTGGTAATTATAAATAATGCTGCAGTGAACATGGGGGTGCTATGTTCTTTTGAATTAGTGTTTTGGGTTTCTCTGGAAATATTACCAGAAGTGGGATCATTAGGTCAAAAGGCAGACCCATTAATATTTTTAAAGATATCTCTATACTGATTTATGCAGCTGTTGCAGCAGTCTGCCTTCCCACCAACAGTGCAAAAGAGTTATCCTTTCTCCACATCCTCACCAGAATTTGTTGTTTGTTGATTTACTGATGATAGCCATTTAAATAGATGTGTGGTAATATCTCATTGTGGTTTAACTTGCATTTCTCTGATGATTAGTGATTTGAGCATTTTTTCTTTTTTTCAGTATATATTATTGATTACACTATTACAACTGTCCCATTTTTTTCACCCCATTATTCCCCTCCACCCTGCACCCCACTTACAACCAGCATTCACCACCCACCCTTAGTTTATGTCCATGGGTCATACACATAAGTTCTTTGGGTTCTCCATTTCCTATACTATCCTTAACCTCCCCCTGTCTATTTTGTACCTACCATTTATACTTATTCCCCATACCTTTTCCCCCATTTTCCCTCCTCCCTGACCCCTCTCTGCTGATAACCCTCCATGTGATCTCCATTTCAGTGATTCCGTTCCTGTTCTAGTTGTTTGCTTAGTTTCTTTTTGTTTTTGTTTTAGGTTCAGTTCTTGATAGTTGTGAGTCTGTGCTCATTTTACTGTTCCTACTTTTGATCTTCTATTTCTTAGATAAGTCCCTTAAACATTTCATATAACAAGGGCTTGGTGATGATGAATTCCTTTAACTTTACCTTTTCTGGGAAGCACTTTATCTGCCCTTCCATTCTAAATGATAGCTTTGCTGGATAGAGTAATCTTGATTGTAGATCCTGCCTTTCATAACTTTGAATACTTCTTTCTAGCCCCTTCTTGCCTGGAAGGTTTCTTTTGAGAAATCAACTGGTAGTCTTATGGGAATTCCTTTATAGGTAACTCTCTCCTTTTCTCTTGCTACTTTTAAGATTCTCTCTTTATCTTTAACCTTTGGCATTTTAATTATAATGTGCCTTGGTGTGTGCTTCCTTGGGTCCAACTTCTTTGGGACTCTCCAAGCTTCCTGGACTTCTATTTCCTGGAAGTCTATTTCCTACACCAGATTGGGGAAGTTTTCCTTCATTATTTTTTCAAATAAGTTTTCAATTTCTTGCTCTTCCTCTTCTCCTTCTGGCAACCCTATGATTCAAATGTTGGAATGTTTGAAGTTGTTCCAAAGGTTCCTAAGCCTCTCCTCATTTTTTTGAATTCATGTTTCTTCATCCTGTTCTGGTTGAATGTTTATTTCTTCCTTCTGCTCCAAATCATTGATTTGAGACCCAGTTTCCTTCCCTTCACTGTTGGTTCCCTGTGCATTTTTCTTTATTTCAGTTTGCATTGCCTTTACTTTTTCCTCTATTTTGTGACTGCACACAACCATTTCTGTGAGCATCCTGATTACCAGTGTTTTGAACTCTGCATCCGATAGGTTGACTATGTCTTTGTCACTTATTTCTTTTTTTGGAGTTTTGATCTGTTCTTTCAGTTGGACCATATTTCTTTATCTTAGCACACCTGTTCCATTGTAAGGGGCGGAGACTTACATATTCACCAGAGCAGGGCAACTCACTTTGCTGCCTTGTGGTGCTGTATGTGGGGGAGGAGCCTGAGAGGGAACTGCACTGCTTGCTCAGCTCTTTGCCAGCTTTCAGTCACTTCCCCTGCTACCCACAAGCAAATTGGGCCTTTCTGGTGCTGATTCCTGGGTGGGTAGCAGGGGTAGGGTTGTGTATGTTCTAGGACCCTGTAAATCTCTCAATGAGCACCCCAGTGAGGCTGGGAGTTTCTCCCACCACCGCAACCCTCACAGGTTTTTATAGCCAGAGGTTTTGAGGTTTTCTTTTCTGCACTGGAACCCTGGATTGTGTGGCCTGTCTTGCTCCCCCATTGTTCATCCCGGTTTATCTGCATGCAAATGTGGGACAGCCAGCTACCATCTCATAGCCCAGTTCTCCAACCACTACCTTGCCATGCATCTGTCTGCCCTGCCTGTCTGTCTTCACCCCTCCTACCATCTGGATGAATGTTTCTTCTTTAACTCCTTTGTTGTCGGACTTCCATACAGTTCAATTTTATGACAGTCTTGGTTGTATTTTATTTTTAAATTTATTCTTGTCTTTCTTTTGATTGTGTGAGGTGGCAAAATGTAGCAACCTATACCTCCCTCTTGGCCAGAAGTGGTGATGTTGAGTGTTTTTTCATGTATCTATTGGCCATCTGTATGTCCTCTTTGGAGAAGTGTCTGTTCAGGTCCTTTTGCCCATTTTTCAATTGGATTTTTTTTTTTTGATGTTGAGTTTTGTAAGTTCTCTGTAATATAATTTTTTTGGTTTTTTAAAGATTTTATTTATTTATTTATTTATTTATTTATTTATTTATTTATTTATTTATAGAGCAAGGGGAAGGGAAAGAGAAAGGGAAGGAGAGAAGCAGCAATGTAGGGTTGTCTCTCACATGGCCCCCAACTGGAGACCTCGCCTGCAACCCAGGCATGTGCCCTGACTGGGAATCAAACTGGTGACCCCTTGTTTCACAGGTCAGCACTCAATCCACTGAGCCACACCAGCCAGGGCATAAATTTTGGATATTAACTCCTTTTCAGATATATTGGCATATATGTTTTCCCATTCTGTGGGTTGTCTTTGTATTTTGTTGTTGATTTCCTTTGCTGTGCAAAAACCTGTTTAGCTTGGTGTAGTTCCATTTGTTTTGCTTTTTTCTTGTGTTTTTCTTGTCTGAGGGGATACATCAAATAAAATATAGTTCGGAGCAATGTCCAGGGTTTTACTGCCTATGTTTCCTTCTAGGATTTTTATGGTTTCAGGTTTAAAATTTAAGTCTATTCATATGATCATGTGTTTTTTTATCCTTCATTTTGTTTATATGGTGAAACACATTTATTGATTTGCGAATGTTGTACCAACCTTGCATTCCCAGAATAAATCCCACTTGATAATGGTGTATGACCTTTATGATGTGTTACTGTATTCGGTTTGCTAATATTCTCTTGAGGATTTTAGCATCTATGTTAATCAGTGATATTGGTCTGTAATTTTCTTTGTTTGTTGTGTCTTTATCTGGTTTTGGAATTAGGATAATGCTGGCCTTGTAATCCAGGTCTAATTTGACATTCCAAAAACTTAACTACTAGTAGCCTACTGTTAACCAGAATCAATACTGATTACATGGACAGTCGAGTAACACATATTTTATATGTTATATGGGTTATATACTGCATTCTTACAATAAAGTAAGCATGCAAAAAGAAAATGTTGTTGAAAATAATAAAAAAGAGAAAATACTTTTACTGTACTTTTGGAAAAATATCTGTGTATAGGTTGACAGATGTAGTTCCAACCTATGTTGTTCAAGGTTCAACTGTATATTAGAAGTTTGATACCTCAAGGAATTATAAATATCCTGTAGCCTATGTTGTTTGTGACACTAATTCAGTAAACAGAAACTCAGAGATTTGGATTCATCTTAAAGAAAATCAATGTAAAATCACTGGGTCATAAGGCAGTTCCATTTTTAATTTTGGGGGGTACCTCCATACTATTTTCCACAGTGGCTACACCCTTCTGCATTTCCACCAACCATGCAAAAGGGTTCCCCTTTTCCCACATCCTGGCCAACACTTGTTGTTTGTTGATTTATTGAAAATAGCTATTTTGTGTGGTGATATATCTTATTGTGGTTTTAATTTGCATTTCTACAACAATTAGTGACATTGAGCATCTTTTCATATGTCTATCCGCCATCTGTGTGTACTCTTTGGAAAAGTGCCTATTCAGGTCCTTTGCCCATGTTTTAATTGTACTGTTTTTTATTTTGGTGTTGAGTTTTATAAGTTCTTTATAAACTTTTGATATTAACCCCTTATTAGATGTATCAGCAAATATGTTCTCCCATTCAGTCGGTTTTCTTTTTATTATGTTGACAGTCTCCTTTGCTGTGCAAAAATTTTTAGTTTGATGTAGATCAATTTGCTTATTTTTTCTTTTGTTTCCCTAACCTGAGAAGATCTATCAGGAAAAAATATTGTTATAAGCAATGTTCAAGATTTTACTGCCTATGCTTTCTTCCAGGATTTTTATGGCTTGAAGTCTAACAGTTAAGTTTTTAATTGATTCTTAGTTTATTCTTGTGTGTGGTGTAAGAAGGTGTTCTAGTTTCATTTCTCTGCATGTTTCCATCCAATTTTTCCAACACCATTTTTTAATTGATTATCTTTAGCCTATTGCATATTTTGGCCTCATTTGTCAAGTATTAATTGATTATAAAGGCATGGGTTTATTTCTGGGCTCTCTATTCTGCTCCTTTGACCACATGTTTGTTTTTATGCCAGTAGCATGCTGTTTTGATTACTATGGCCTTGTAGTATAGTTTGGTATCAGGTTGCAAGATTCCTCCAACTTTGTTATTCTTTCTCAAGATCATTGTTGTTATTTGGATATTTTATGGTTCCATATGAATTTTTGGAATATTTGTCCTAGTTCTGTGAATTATGCCATAGGTATCTTAATAGGATTTTTGTTGAATCTATGGATTGCTTTAGATAGTATGGACATTTTAATTAAGTTAATTCTTCCTGTTCATGAACACGGCATATGCTTCCACTAATTTGTATCACCTTCAATTTCTTTCTTCAGTGTCTTATAATTTTCCAAGTATGGGTCTTTTACAATTTTGGTTAAATTTTTCCTAGGTATTTCATTCTTTTTGAAGCAATTGTGAACTGCACTATTGCCTTAATTTCCTTTTCTGATAGTTTTTTATTGGCATATAAAAATGCAACTGGTTTCTGGATATTAATTTTTTACCCTGCTACTTTGCTACATTCATTTATCAATTCTAGTAGTATTTTGGTGGAATCTTTAGAGTTCTCTATATGTAACATCCTGTCATCTTCAAAAAATGACAGTTTTACCTTTCTTTCCTATTTAGATACCTTTTATTTCTTTTTCTTGTATGATTGCTGTGGCTAGGACTTTCAGTGCTATGTTGGAAAGGAATGGTTTGGAATCTAATGAACAAACTGAATAACAAGCAACAGTGTTGTGATTGCAAAGGGAAGTGTGGGTGCTGGAGGAAGAAGAGTGTATAGGGGAAATAACTGGAGATGAAAAAATTAAATTAAAAATTTAAAATGGACATAAAAAGAATATGAAGAACCCTATACATAATAAAAAAAATTGAATTTGCAATTAAAAAAAGAAAATTGATGTGATAGAAATCAAGATACTCTCTCCTTTCAAACTATATTTCTGGATTGGTAAAGGCTTTGATTCCTCTGCAAAGGAGAGGAGAAATAGAGAGGTGCTTGTTTAAAATGCAAATATTCCTGGACCATTTATAATAGATATATTATTGAAATGATAGGGAATTCAATTGCTATTCATTTGGAAGAAAAAGAAATAGTATGAAGGGTCAAGTTTGAAAGAAGAGTACGAGAAATATCAAGGAGACAGTCCCAGTCTGGGGCCCTGAAGAGACAGAGTAAAGACCTTGGACACTTGAGGAGAGATGGAAAACCAGGAGAAGAAAAAAAATCTTCCAGTTTTGAGAACAGGAGTACAAAAAGTCTAATTTGGCTACCTTCTCTTTCACTATTCTGTCCAGCGCCAGCACAGACAGGCTGGGCCTCAGTTCAGCTGATGCCAGAATTGTTACCCATTTTAAAGTAGTGGAACTCTAAATAATAGTAATTTGTTGGGGAGTAAAATTCCTCATACTTGGGAGTATAATCCATTTTGCATTTTAAGAGCCATTCATTGGATGGGTCTATCCCCTCAGGCATTTCAAATGAGCTTCTTTTAATGTTCAATCTAAATATCATTTCATAATTATTTTTTTATAGCTTAGATCTCTCAGTCGTGACTTAAATACACTGGCACTTTGCCTCAGAAAGGATCACATTTACTCTCTGTACTGGTCAGGAAATACACAGTCGAGATTAGGCTTGTTTTTGTTTATTGCTATTATTGTTGTTTTTACATATTCCCTTTATGAATCTGTTTTTCAGAGCATTTTTCATTTCTCAGCTCTTTCTGAAATTTGCCACAAACTGTCAATATTTTCCCTGCCCTTAAAAACATCTCTGTCAGAAGAAAAGGCACAAATGACCCCTGGGACTGACCAAAGCCCACATGCTGCTGCATCCCTGCATCTATCCCTTACATCCTGCCACAATCTCCTTCATACCCAAGAGAAAGGCTGAAGGGGATGCCAAAGAAAGATAAAGCCCAGGTGCAGGACAAACCACAGAGAAGATCCATTAGCTTATCGGCTAAACCTGCTCCTCTAAAGCCAGATCCCAGGCCTAATAAGGCCCCTGCAAAGAAGGGAGAGAAGGTACCCAGAGGGAAGGTACCTTGTGGGCAAGGATGGGAATAACCCCGCAGAAAATGGAGATGCCAAGTGACCCAGACCAAGCCCAGGAAGCTGAAGGTGCTGGAGGTGCCAAGTGAGGTGTGGGCATTTTTGATAACTGTATTTCTGGTGACTGTACAATCTGAAATACTTTTCTTATCAAGTTGTATAAAAATGCAGAATTTTGTTTCATTTTTTTTAAGCTATGTTGTTAGCACATAGCTTAAAAAAAGCTGTTCATTGCTGTTTTTAGGGGGAAGGATATATAATACTAATAGAATGTCTCCAAAGCTGGACTGACATGGAAAAAGAAACAACTTTCCCTTCTAGTTTTGAGAGACTTCCTCTTGGTTCCTGAAAGGAGAGATCCCTTGATGTTGATACATATTAGCCATCTTGGCACAAACACCTTGTGGTGTGGGAAAACTAAAATTTATTTTTATGTCCTTTTCTACCTCTCCACTTTAAGCATAGACTTGATGCCATTAAGCCCAGAGATCTATTGGGAACTGATCCCCTAAAAATTGGTCCCCAGAATGTTGGGCAATCTGGGCTTTCCAGCATCACCATTGAGATGGCATCCCTCTAAAGAGCAGCAGTTATTTTTTGTAGGTTGTAGATCTACACACTAATAATTCTGCCATTTTCATTTCATTTTCTGAAAATCAGTGTTGGTTTATGAAAAACTGTTAAACAACATGCCTAACATGAAATTTCAACTCTTACTCTAAACCTTCCCTATTCAGAGCATCAAATAAAGACTTCATTAGGTTTTATAGTGGTTTTCTGATATTGGTAGTCCATTGAAGAAAGCAGTTTAAAAGTTGTATGCTATTAATGACTGTCTGCCCATGTCCTGCCTGAAATACCTTGATTGTTTATGAAAAGTAACTTTAATAAAGCTGGGTACAGTTTGGCTCAGAAAACAATTAAAAAAAACACTTCTGTCGTTTGTCCTTTTTCCCTTGACTCACCTGTTTTGTAAGAAATAAAAGAAGCTTGAATATTAGTACCTGTCAAGCACAGAAATGCAACAAGAATCTGGATGCTATAAACATAAAAATCCAGTGAACCAGGTTTTCCCAGGGACTTTCTTGCTCCCTAAAGTCAGACCTATCAGGCCTTCCTGAGAGTCTATAGATAGTGCTCAGCAAGATGACAGTCATGTTCAACATGGGGTCACAGTGGAGGGATGGGAAAGGAGCCAGACTCAAAGCCAGTGGTCAGCCTGGCTACTGCCCAGATATGAGACTCTTAAATTTTCAGTGTTCTTACACATTTCAGGAGGTGGTAGCAAAGGGGCAGGAGGTTATTTTAATACTTCCCTAAGAAAATATTGCACAGTGCAAAGGATAAGAACTATAGCATCAGCAGACATCCGCCACCTAAATGGTCTTAGTCAAGATCTGAGCCCCTATTTCTCTCTCTGTAAAATGGGGATAATACCTGCATCGTGGAGTTTTATGAAGATTAAATGAAATAATATAATACATGTAAGATACCTGGCATATTACGGCTGTAAAATAAATGTTGCCTTTTTAATACTTCCAAGGGGAAGTATTAAGAGTTAATTTTAAGAATTAATGTTGTAGTTATTAAATGATGTATAAATTAAAGTATTAAAATAATGTATCTGAAAACGTCCTGTACATTACAAAGAGCAACATTAAATAAAAAGCATTATGAAAGTTAAAGTACTACATGAAGGAAGTTTCATTATTAATTATTATATAAATTATTAAATTAATTTTGTCCTGATTTGTTTATCTTAATAGAGCACTGTATTCCCAAAGAAGTTATTACTTATTTATATTTGTTTAAAGGAATCACTGACTAAATAGATACTCAAAGGAAGTAGATCATCTAAAAGTCAATCCTAAAAATTCAGCTTCCCTTTGAAATGCATTCAATGTCACTAGAGAACAAGGTCGTTGGAATTAGAAACATTAATTACTCCTCTTCATGTTTCCAAATTCTGGTTCATTGTAGATGTCCTATAAACAGTTCTTCAGCTGAATTTGCTAAGTAAAAAGTCCAAAGTATTTCTTATCAAGTATATGTGTGACATGGACAAATCAGAGAACAAACATGAGATTTGGAATTGAATAAAATGTCCCAGAAAAAAACATCTCACATTTGAGGAAACTTGGACTTGATGGAGAAAGATCACTAATAGGCCTCTCCATCTGGGTTTGAATTAACCATATTAGTGTCTTAAATGGAGCCCAGTTATTCCCATACCTCCATGAACTCCTCCTTCTCACCACATAACTTTGCTGACAGTGCCTCACTGCCACACACCAAAGGTACAACCTTACCTGAACAGCAGCCACCGTCTTCTCTTTCCTCCCTGTTACAAAGAAAGACATGCTTGTTTCTCCATAAGTGAATTTCCAACTTGCCCACTCACTCCCCATTACATCTACCTTCCCAGGGACTAGGGCCCTCTATTAAACACTCTCTCTTCTGCATCTGTACTACTCACCCTTAACTGCCTGCATTCCATCAGCATTGAAAAAGCAAAAGCCACTCCGATTTATAAAGCAAATAACAAATAAAAAGTCTTCCTAATATTATATCCACTTCATTCTGTCATTCTATTTTGATTCTCCATTCTGCAGAAAACCCGAGAAATAAACACAGCGTCTAAGTCCACACATCCCACTGACTCCTCACCGTGTCTGCATCTTCTCCTCTTACTTACTCCTTGAGCAGCCACCACTTGCACAAATCCTAGAAAGCCATCCTCACCAGGGTTTCTGCCAATGATAACCTTATTGTTAAATGCAATGTGTGTTTATTTGTTCGTAAGCCCACTGCAGTGATTATCAATGTTAAGCATCCCTCCCTTATAGAGTATAATATTCCTTTTAAATAAACCTTATTCTCTTCATGTTTTCTACCTCCTCCTTCCTATTAAATTTTCTCCCACACTCCATTTCAGTCTTATTTGAAGATTTTTTTGTGTCTATCCATTCTGCATTGGCACATCTCACTTTACTCAGCACTTGGCCCATTTCTCTTCTCCGCTTCTACTCTCTAACTCTGTAATCCCATCTATTCACCTGACTGTCCCAAGAAGCAGTGATACATCTGTTCAGGCACTGTTCTATCCCCAGAACCCTAAACATTTCATTTAGTAAAGGTCTTGAATGAATGTTTAGTAAAGAGGCCTGTGGGGCCATGTGAGCAAAGAGCAGGCACTCAACTCAGTCCTGACCTTGCTGCTGGCCCACAGGCACTCTGAGAGCTGGTTATGAAATGTTGTAAACATAAAGAATTACAACCTGAAAGGCCAAAATGTAGGGTAGTGTTGACCCAGCCTTGGCAATGCTAGGACCATGGTCTTAGAAGGTCTAGGGCAGCCTGTGCAGGGACCTGGACCACTAGAGCATAACTGCGAAATGGACCAGCATCATCGATCATTTTCCAAGGAACAAGCTTTTGGCCGCAACTTTGTATGGCTGGGAGAATCAAAGGCAATCTGTCCAAAGCCCACAGAGATTTTTCACAATTCAGGTAGGGGTAGGAGGCTGGCTTGAGAGAAAGCTATCAGGCTTCTTCTTAATAAAATAGGTGGGAGCTTAAGTCATTTGTTGAAAAACACAAAAAAGAGACCATATTTGTACCTTAGTTAGGGTACACAGCTTACAGCTGTCATCAGGCTAGAATACCTGCATGTTACAGCTATTTTTAACAGTAATTTCTCTGTACCCAGAAGCCTCAGCAGGAGAAGGAGCAAACAGAATATGTGTTCTCAGCAATGGGCCTGAAAGAAAGTAGCAATTTATCACTTGCTTATATTTTTCATGGAGGTACCCTGGCAAATCTCTGCTTCCCTGGGAGTCCTGGAGGCAGCCAATACTTTGACATGCTCAGTAAGTAATGAGTGAACTCCTCACAGAGTATCTGCTCGAGATGTGTACTGGCTGTGACTTGATGAAAATAACTTGCCAAAAGACCGGAGGCATTCAACTCTGCCTCTGCAGAGTTCTTCAAATTTATTTCATACCTGCGTCTTACTCAGATTGGAGCTGAAAGTGTAAGCAGATATGGTTCCTTCAAGAAAGTGTTGGAACTTGGATATACCCATCAGGTAAGACATTCCCTCTTGTCTTGGGGGCACATATATTTTTTTTGCTAAAAAACATTCCAATTTCACCATCCTCTGAACCTCAACAAAACTGGAAACTCCTGCTTTTCCTTCCATATAATTTTCTCCTTTTCTACAACTGTTCCTTTCAACTAATTACTTTTCAAGCAATTCTGACTGTGGAGAGGGCCCTGCCACAGCCCCTCACCAACTAAGCCTCCGTCCAGACTCCTGACGCGTCCCTACCACCACCCTAGCTACACTGAATGCTACCCACTTCAGTCAGCTTTCTCCAGTAATCAATACCTTGCTGGGCTGACTTGCTAATGTGTATTAACCTAAAGTATTTTTACTTTTAAAACATCTTGATGCACAAGTTTGTTCTACAGCTTTGGGATTTGGACCAGTGGCCTGAAAATGAGGGTTAAATAGGTAGAGGGAAAGGGGTTCATTTGGAAGCTGGAGAAACCCCGGTACCCTTCAAGAAGAACTGTACAGAGATGGCTGCCTCTTTCTTCCTTTGGTAAACATTTGAAATAATCAAAATTATTTTAGCTCATAAATCAAGATAATAAGACTTCATTAGAACTTGTTGAATATCAGAGAGCCAACTGCCTCCTGGATTGTTCACAGACAGCTCCAACTCAATATACCTCTTCTGAATTCACTGTCTGTGTACCACCTCCCACACGCACATATACACACACAAACTAAAACAAAAATGAACACCTGCTTCCTCCCCAATCCCTTGCATCTTCTCTGTGCTTCTAGGTACTATTTGAGGAAAGAAGAGAGAGAGAGAGATCACTTAAGATGAAAGAACTATCCCTCGGAGAAAATCTGCACTTCAAAATATAAAATATTTCCCAAAGAAAGATTATTTTTAACTGAAAAAGGCCTAATCACCTTTAACTGAGTTATTTGTGTTTTTACCATTAGTGAGAATAAGGGTTCCAGAGCAGAAGAGGTCAGTTATAAAAAATATAAAGATTGTTTTTACTTCTGTCACATATTTATGCTCCACTTCTTTTTTGGAAAAGATTTAAAGAAAAGAATATTAAATATGGAGTAACAAATTAAAAGAGGGAAGATTAGAAGAAATGAAACGTGGAGAGTAACATAAATGGAACCAGAGCTGATGCCTGCTGTGTACATTGCATAAGGAAATCACTTACAAGGTAGATGCTATGTTCTCCAGCAGTTAATGCCAAAAGGGTAACTCACAGTGTCTATAACATTAAAAACAAACCACTGCTTAAGGGAAGTATCCCTTTCTCCTCAGAAAGTGGGAGGGGTCCTGCTAAGTAGGACAACACCCTTACAGCAAACTCATAACAAGTTACACAAGGCTCCATCTTACAATGGCCTGCTTCTTCTAAGTGCCCTCCTTCCAGGTTTATGGCATTACACCAAAGTATCCTGCAGAAGAAACAATATTTTAGGGAGCCATTACAGTGCAAATCAAGTCATCAGGTTCCAGCTAATCCTGCTTGATCCAGGATGTAAAGTTTTAAATACCTGAGTAAAGAAATGGGCTTGGCATTCGTTGATCCACTGAGTTTCTCATAAATATTGGGCAATAGGTAGTTATCAGTGTACTCCCATCTTTCATTACAGATGGGCTGGCAGTTTCACTGACATGTTTTTGTGGATGCACAAAAAAATGCGAGACCACAGTCCCAAAGTTCTAATAAAATAGTATGAAACAGGCAATTTATTAAATAGCTGGAATCGGATAATCACTTCAAGCAAACTAGTCACATCAAAAGAATTTTTCATTCTGAGAGGGACTACTCCTTCTATGCCCTCCAAAATATATTACTTGGAAATACGACCCAAGAAACAAAATGTGGGGGAGTTATTATAGACCAGATAAAAAAACAGGTACCACCATCAAATATAATCGTTTTAATTTTTGAGTTTTTCTGATAAAATCTAACTAGGAAATCAGTTGCTGTGGTAATCACAGCTATTCTATTTCTCCTCCTTCTGTGCAAATAGGAAGAGGATTGCACTTTCCTATGCCCTTGGAAGTTAGACATGGCCATGTGACTCACTTTGTCCAATGAAATGTGAACAAGAACAAGAGTCACTCTCAGGTGGAAGATTTAAAAGCCACTCTATGATACTCCAACTATCTCTTTTTCACCTTGACAATCATTGAAATGTAAAGACAGACTTTTCTTCAGCCAATATCTCTGTGTGAGGTCCACATAGAACAGGCTTTCAACAATTACTCTGTTTTGCCTCTCTATCTCACCAACGTTGGGCTCCACACAACACACCACTGCCTATCTGGCAGGTTTTGTGTATGCTCAGCTCTCAGCCTGGCTTCCTATCCTATCCCTTCAATATCCATGTAGATGACTCCTTTTGATAAGACCCAATTCAGATTACTTCTTCTACAAGGCATTCCCTAATCACCATCCCGTTCTGAGTCTTCACTAGAATCACATTTTTGTGCTTCCAGAACATCCTGAACATTATTCTAATGTTACATGTCAAACTGAAATGATCCTTCCCTACCTCATTTGGTTTTGAACTACCTAGAGTAAAGACTGACCTGTTGGGAATCTTTGTATTCTCAGGTATCAAATCAGTACATAGCACATAGTATGAGTATGTGCTCAGTGAATGTCTGTGGGGTGAATGAATGAGTGAATGAAAATGACCATGTTGTTGAGGCCACAGAAAGAAGTCATCTCCCCAAAGTCCGTGATAAGAACACAAAATATCTTATCTCTACTAGTTATCAGATACTATATACCATTCAATAAGTATTTACAGAATTACTATCAGATTAAAGCCTTTTTTTAATTCTTATGTCCAAGTTTACCATCCATTTCAGAAAAGAAACTTCACTATGGGAAATTTGTTATTTAGCTTCTCCCAGTTTTACATGCTGATACAAGTGAAATCTAGGGAGAGCCCTGTACCTTGTTCAGTGTAATAACATTGAATGAACCAAATAACCTCTCTCTTTCTTCATGTACTAAATAAGAAAACAGGCCCATGTGTCTCTCAGTCTTTAAGTGCATCCATATACTAAAAACAATACCAGACAAAATTTTAAATTACACACATGAAGGAGTAGATTAAGTAACCTTTTGAAACTGAGCCAGAACAAAATCCTGGAAAAAATATCTGAAGTAGAAATTACATATGTATTGTGTCTCCAACCTACTGATGAAAATTATGCTGGCCATTCTCATATAAGAATTCTGCTAATGGAGGTCAAGTTTGTGAGTGTGAATGGCATCTCTCCCATTATATTAACATGTTCAAACAACGTCCTGCCATTTCTTGATGGTTTATAAAGAAATGGAAAAAGATCAGGATTTTAGTGCTTTACCTTTTTATTGCACTGTTTATACAACAAACAACTCTTCCTTATTCATGTTGCTTAGTGACAAAAACACCACCCTGTCTCCTTTCAATAAAACATATTGAAAAGGAAAAAAAAAAGCTAGGTCAAACTTTCTCAAAGTCTCAGGAAATGAGAAACCACAATCAAAACAAAAAAAAATTAAGATCTTTCTAAGAGTAAAATGAACTTTACTTTTTCTGACAGATCTTTTATGGGAGAGTGTGCAGGCTAGGGAGTGTTGCACATTTTATATTCTTCTTTGGATAGATACAGTAGCTGTGCAAACAAGCTCTAGTCACTGAAGCCTGTTTGCCTGCCTCACTGAAGTCACCCTTGGGAGGGTGAGTAAAGGACAAGTGCTGAACTTTCTTTCAAGATAATATTCTACATCCTAAGTTAGCCGACTAGGGAAATCCAGCCAGAAGAAGTACCACAGGATTACAGGTATTCAGGACCATGAGTCATGATCAGAAAACAAATGCTAATATAGGCCACCCCTGGAAGAATGAGCTCATTGCCACCCTGAGGTGCCCTCTATGAGAGCAAAATTGAAACTTCCTCAGCACTACCCTTTCCCAGCTAGATGTTAAGAATAAAAATCATGCTACCTGGCATGGAGGGAGAATATGATGCTCATTCACAATGACAAAGGACTCAGCTAGTGGTTCACAGTATTTCTGAATCATTATTTTGTAGAGAAGCTAACAGTCACTCCAAGCAGTCCTAGAGTCTGACACAGCAGGACTGGAGTTTTATCCATGGGCCTGACCTCCTGGCCATGCATCCGTTTAGGATGCTAATCAGATCTTACAGCCTGCAAAAGCCAGGAGCAACTGGTTGAGCTCCCATTCACCTCTTCTTTCCACGGTCTGGAAATGCGAAGAAGTCAAATACCAATTGTCTTTCTAGAAAGAAAGAACATGCAGTTTTGAGAACACACACTTTCTGAATATTTTACTTGTTTATCTGTTTATGGCATTTCATGTCAGGGGACAGATTTTAAAAAGAGTTAATTGTACAGAAGACTAAGAGCCATTAAATTAGCAAGGACAGGTTTCTTTTCTGTTAAAAGACATTGATTTGTGTTTTAACTCCTCAGAGAAAGATAGGTAGCCCCCATCCAGAGGTGGACCGCTCCCACAGTTCCCCAGCTATTTCCTGGGAAGGTAAATTGCATAGAATTGGTCAATAATAAGTATAGGTGAGTTGTAATGTAGATAACCTGGTTTTCCTTGGGCCTAGGAGTGAATAAGGGTGGGTAACTCTGCCTATTTAGCTCAAAACCAAACCTCTCAGCATCATGAGCCCCGCTGTAGGACTTATTGCAAATCCTACCAGAACCTACCTTAGAGCTGCCTTGTATTGCCTTAGCTAGAAATCTCCACCTTGCCTCTAGCAAATAACCTCAACTCACTAGTTTATTCAATGTGCACAGCAAATAGCATTCAATGTGAAACGTACAAATAGGAAAGCATATTAAAAACACACTGTGTACATTCATAGTTGATATATTGTGGACAATGGTTCATTATATGCAAATCCCACTTAGATTTCCCATAGTAAAGTCTCGGGGATATAGGTGTTATGCAAAAGTAATGTGCAAGGAATATTTCTCTGTTTAGAACATTTTAGGCATACCAGAATTTCCTGCTCGTGAAAAAAAGAGAAAAAAAAGGATTTGCTTTGTTCTTCGATTCATCTTATCATTAGATAAATTCTTTTTTTCCTTTCTTACTCCAAAGGAGCCCAACCCTTTCCTGCACCCTGATCTATTTTTAAAGCACAGACTATTAACCTAATAGAGTGACATTTGAAATGCATCTGTAATGTATGAAGGAAGCAATCAGAAGTATAAATTTTCTAAATAAAAGTGTCAAGTTCCTCATGAAATAAGATGGATTTATTTTTCTATTGCATATTTGCAGCATAATTCGTTTCCACCATTAAAAGTCTTTTGGGGAATACCAAGATTCATGTTTTATGGGGGGATTTTTTTCCTAGCAGAAAACATTAGCTTAATTCTCCACTTAAAATGATTTAAGTTCCAGGTAGATGTCCTAAGCAGACTTAGGGTATGCTCTGAGGCTCTCAACAAATTAGCTATAGTCATGTCCTTGGATGAGTAAACCCTTTGAATGACTAAAGTAGATTATTTAAGAGAAAGAAGGGAAGCAGACCAGCACTAGAATAATAATTTTGAAAACACTCTACATGCATTTGTAACGCAGCAAAAATCTTGGTTTAAAGAATGGCTTATTATTTCACAAATGCAGATATGGCAAGGGTCACACCATGTCTCTAAAAACAACTTCATGCAATAAAGGCTTAATAAAATGCACTCTGGCCATGAGGTATATGTATGTTAATGCTGTCTCCCAGACTGTGTTCTGAAGAGATTCTGCTCTCTGTTCCAATTCATCAGTGAGCCAGTGACCTGGACCTCCATTCCCACATTAGAAAGGATATATGCTCACCCATGTTTTTAAGTTGTCAGAGGATGGCTATCCTATGTAGTCCACAGATGATTGAAAAAAGCCAAGCATATCTACAAACTGAGTTTATTGCTGTAATCAAATAAATCTTGCAGTGATAACTTTGGGGTGCATGCTTTATTATTGCACATCGCAGTAACTAAGAACAAAATTGGTGAGTTTTTGCAAAAGAATTTAATTATTACTTTTATATAGTCCTATCAGTAAGAATTAGGTTTGGCTGCTAGCGACAGAGAATCTAAAATTACAGAGGCATAAAAATGACATTTACTTCTCTCACATATAAAAGCATTCTGGCTGGAAAATATAAGTCTGCTCTCACCAAATGTTCCTGTTGGGCAGAGATGGTCATTTCAAAGCTTCTGGAATCAATCCACATCCTTCAGATAAGCTCAGAGTGGGACTCACTGTGTAGGGTAACCAACCATCCTGGTTTGTTGAGACTGTCTGTTTTACCTTTGAAAGTCCCACTTCCTGGGTAAACCCCAGAGAGGGACAGTTGTCACCAATCACCAAGCACCTCTCCACAGTGAAGCAAAGACAAAGGAAGACAAAATGGGGTCTTTATTGAAGTTGCACAAGCCCTTTGGGGAGTGGCCCCATGACCTGTCCTGGGCCAGACCCAGTGACAGCTCTCATTAGTCCAACCAGGCTCTGTATCATGTCCTTCCTCCTACATCACCTGTCCCCTATACAACAGTACTTGTTATACAATCATTCTAAGTCGGACAATGCACATGTCCACCTTACTGTTCCCTGCTCCTGGTGCATGTGGCACAGGATAGGCTCTACGTGAAGCACAACTTTCTTGTCCTTTTTCTTCTATGGAATTTAGAAATTCACTTAAGCAGGGAAAAAGGTCATAGGGACGCTGTCTGAACAACAGAATGCAAAACCCAAATCCTCCCACTGCCACTGTATCTGAAAAATATTGTGGATGAATATGAAATGATTTAGAAAGTTTCATAAAATATTGTTAAGTGAAAAAGAATGAGTTTATGGAATAATATGAAAAGTTTGATCTTGGTCTATGAAAATATATGTATAATATTTATTTACTTATTTAATACATGAATAGGAAAGAATGAAAAAATATGCATCAAAACGTTAGCAGTCATTATCTCAAGGTGGTAGAATCAGGGAAGAAGCAACTGTGATGAAGGAAGAGACATTTTCAAACGCTGTTATGAATGCAGGATGCAAGGACTCAGCAATGGATTTAGACAATGGATTTGATGCAGAGAGCAAGGAGGAAGGAGTAGCAGCAAATGACAGGTGGTCTGTTTGAGTGGTGCAGTTATGAAAAACAAAAGCATCAGAGGGAGGTGGGCTAGGAGCAGGGGAGGAATGACTTTACTCTGAGACATGGGGAACCGTAGAAGACTGGGCCTTCAGCTCAAGATTCTGAGCAGATAGGGATACAGGTTAGAGGTTCAGTTTAGAGCTGCAGCCCTGGGGTACATGATAAACTATGACCAAATTAGAGTAAAACAAGAGGAGAAAGTCAGAGGCAGAGGCTGAGAAACACACACTTGAGGGGAAGAGGAAACAAATTAGGCAACGTGTAGGACAGGAGCATGGAGAAGCTGGGGAAGCCAGACAAGATGGGAGAAAAGGAAGCTCCATGTCTGCCTCGGGCTGGCTTCTCACTCTTGTGGCTTGGCATAGCTTGCAGGTGATTGTCTCATGGGGTCATTGGGAAATCTTTAGAGACACTCTTTTATATTGGGGGTCTTTTACCTACAGTAGAGTCAAGCTTGGAATGTTCCTTTCCTTCTCTTCTCTGCTCTAACCTCACAGGGGTAAGAAACCAGGGTGTAGGGGAAAGGAGCTGGTGAGTCAAAGCACGAGTGTGAAGAAAAACCAAGAAGCCAACTACTCCCTCCTCTCCCTTCTACCCCTCCCCACTGCAAATAAGCAGCAGATAACAGCTGGGAGAGAGGTGCAGCTGTAACCCTGAATGAAGTTCAAAGTATGGCCTATTACTCTGAATTAGACAGTGTAATGACTAACTGGAAGACCTTTTATTACCCTAAGGCAACCACGGAAGTCATGGTCAAGAGATTAATTAGCTCCATAGAAGAAAGGAGCAATGGGAGACAAAAATAAAAATGCCTAATAATTACAACCTGGACTTGCACTTATTCAACATGATGGTTGCAAAGGACCAAAGATATTGTAGCCACTGCCTTTCCCTTAGGTAGTATGATGTTGATCAGAACTACTTTCTGGGGTCTAAAAATTGCAGTTAAAATCCAAAGTAGGAAAAGTAGCACTAAGTGTCCCTATGTTCTAAAGCGAACTGACCCCAGTGTCAGCCAGACATTTCTCCAGGGCTATTTGACCCGGTTGATCAACACACCAGCTGGCTCCATTCTGTATCTGCAAAATAACCAGTTGGAATTGGGAGCTGCTGACTTTGATGATGAGTGCTAGAGTATTTTTTTCCCCTTTCCTGCTAGCAATGTATTTGTTTTCTATTACTTTGTGACAAATCACCATAAACTTGGTGAAAACCACAGACGTTCATTAGCTCACAATTCTGTAGATCAAATGCCCAGGGACGGCATGGGCTCTGGGTCCTCTTCCAGGCTCGTTGGAGCCATCAACAGTCAGGAGACAACTCTGACAGCAGCAGCTAAATAATGGTGCTTGCTCTTTTTCTCCAATCACACCTCCCCCTTCATCTCAACTACACAGGGGCTAGAAGCAGAAGGTAAAAGAAACAAAGAAGTGAAGGATTCCCCCTCTGTTCTCTAGATCCTAAGTGCCTGGACATCTCTTAGGGAGGGGAGGGCCCTAAGTCATGACATAAACCCTAAACCTGGTAATATACCACATTTTAATCTGGACCAAATCGCATGTTTGGATGCCTGACAATAACTGAGAAGCTAAGGATCCATTACTAAGAGGAGAACATGGAGATTCAACAAAGCATGTCAGGAAGTGGTGTTTGGAGAAAAATAAAACCACTTCATGTGTGTTCCTCACTAAATTCATGCCATTTAATAACCAAATTACACTTAGAAACAGGACCTCTCAGCATTTGAGAGTGAACATACTAAGTTCTAGGTACCTCCAAAGTGGGAAGAAATTCAGAGAGCCCAGGTGCAAACGGCACTAAACTTGGAGCCTCATGAATGTGTGCAAGAGTATATACATGCACGCATAAGGTGCGTGAGTTTGTTTACATGTGAGAGTGTGTGCATATGAGTGTGAGAAGTGTGTGTATACTGGAGAGTGAGTGTGAGGGAGTGCACACGAGTGTGTGTATACATGCCACATGAGAGAATATGTTTGTGTTTGGGATGATAGCACAAAGAGGAAAGAATTGGATTAAGACGAGGTAATGTAAGCTGAGGTCTCACAGACAAAATAAAAATAAGAGTTTAACAAAAGGGAGGTGAATAAAGTAAAAAGTTTGCTGTAATTTGGATTCTCATTAGGGAACTAAGATAGTAATCCAGGGAAAAGACCCAACATAATGAACTGTTATTGAGGTTTCCAGAGTTGCTAACTTTATTCTCTCCCAAGCCATTTGTCTCTCTGTTAGTTTAATAATTTTCCACAGCTGTTGTGTAATATAACCACAGATGTACTACTGAGCCAATTTCTCCCAGGCTGTCCTGCTTCCAAGAGAACTAATAGGAAGAGACAGTACCAGGGTCTCCCCCACAAAACCACGAGAGCTTGAAAATTGGGTCACATTGTGCGGGTAGCTGAAGGGAAAGCACAATCATGTTGCCATCACCACTTAATCTTTTCTTTGCATTTTCCTTTATTGCAGATAGCAAAACCTGGGAAGCTAAGGGATCCATTACTAAGAGGAGAAAGTTGGGATTCAACAAAACATGTTGGAAGCTCATGTTTGGAGAGAAATAAAAACAAAACAAAATAAAATCTTCCTTTTTGACCACTGGAGAAGTCTATTTCTTTACTATTTCCCTGGCCTTTTAAGAAAGGGAAGGCCTAAAAAAATAACAATATTCATTTTAGGCAAAACATGTACAGATTGTTGTGCACAAGCTTTTCATTCTACGAAGATCATGCCTTCTCTTTCCTTCAGTTTATGTCTCCTGAAAGCGTTTTACAATTATTTCTTATCCTCTGAGTTTCCAAGTGTATGACTTAAATAGCATTCCTGAGAGGCAGCCATTTGCAAAATATTGCACAGTTTATTGAGTTCATGACAATGGTGACCGTCGGCAGTACCGACCTTTACAGAGAATCACAGGCACTGTCATTCCAATTTCCTGACTTAAAGAGGGAGCAATTTCTCCCAGTGTGTCCCTTTACCTGGAAACAGGAACAATCAAAGCATCATATACTGAAATCTGGTAAGGTTTGCATTTACATTTGTGCCAGTCCTTTCATTTTATGCATGGAAAAAGAAAACAAGACCTAAAGAAGTTAGGTTACTGGTTAACTAGTCCCCAAGCAGCAGAGCTGTAGTTGACTTTGAGCAACCCTGATTGTCAGCCTAGGTTCTGCCTGCTCCATGCCACCTCTTAAACGCCGGTCTTCTTGACATTGAAATGCATCACATTTACCCCAATATTGGCTCTATAAAACTTCTTAAACAAAATGGCTCCTAGGTTTTCTTTACTGGATATGTAATCTAGAACTATGATTTATTAAACACCAGTCGGGTGTTAAGGACTGTACTGTTTCATGCACATTAACTCATTGAGAGAACTGCCATTTCCCTAGAAGCTGTAAGTTTAGGGTATTAGTGAGTGGTATGTAAAAAGATTGGAATGCTGATAAAATAAATCCTCTGAGGGAATATGTCCCCCTCAATAAAATTGTGGAGACCAACTTGGTCAATATTTGCAGTTCACAGAATAGACCAAGAACTTAAAGAAATATTCTCAGCTATTGAATGAGGGGGCTGGCAAGTAAATTTGGTGTAGGTGTGTAAACATGTGTGCTGGGGGGCATGTTATGAAAAACTGAGTCACAATGACGTTGGAATCAGACAGGTCATGGAAAGAAAAGCAGGGTTTCAGAAGGAGGCTGGAAGAGACTAGAAACTGAGATAACAAATGGTCACATGTGCCAAAAGGGAGAGCAGCCCAGCAGAGTTATTGTGGACCTGCTCTGCTCAAAGAAGTGCGCCATTGAAACAAAACAAACACTCAAGACTGGGCAATGTCAGCAGCACTAAATGGCATTAAACTGAAACAGAGAGACCCCTTTCAGGAGGTTTTTAGTTGAGCCTGAGAAATCAAGGTATTCTAATTGAACATATAATTTAAAAATTTAAATATTTGGTAGAGCATTTCTGAAGTATAAAATTAATAAGGTTTGGGCATAGGTAAACATAGCTTGCCTCTTTGCATAATCACATCAAAATTAGAACTAAATATAGAACAACCATCACTCACAACTATCAGAAATTGAGTTGAATGGAAGTCTGACAACTATGGAATTAAGAAAACCACATCCATCCAGACTGGTAGGAGGGGCAGAAATGAAAAATGGGATGGTCCCACATCTACATGTCATGGATAATAATTCAGGAGGGATATCTTGGGAGTGAGGAGTCCCTGCCCCATACCAGGCCCCCCAGCTCAGGGTTCCAGTGCCAGGAAGATAAATCCTCACAACTTCTGGCTGCAAAAACTAGCAGGGATTGAATCAGTGGAAGAAACTTCTGAAGTCCCAAGCAGTTCCTCTTAAAGAACCCACATGTGGACTTACTCAGATCACTCCCTCTGAGTTCCAGCACCAGTGGCATACAGAGAGAAACTGAAGTGTCTGGTATCAAGGCTGAGCTGGGGAACAGTTTTCTGCCAGGCAGAAACATGGGTAGAGGCCATTGTCCTTTTTATGAAACCTCCCCCAATAGGGCCACACAGCCAGCAGGCAGGTACTATATTTGAGACTCCACCAGCCCGGCTAACACTGTTTGCTCTGCCTTGAAGATCCCCTGAGGCTCCATTCCATCTAAAGTACAGGCCCACCCAAGCTGTTAACAGTGGCTTTTCCATATGAATGGCTGGTCTTGGTTCATGCTTCACAACTTCTGAAATTCTCTCAAACAAGCAACAGCCAGCTTCAGTGAGCCCCAAGACCCAGTATATTTTGCTAACAGGCCCCAGGCCCAGCACCAGCAGCAGCCAACCTAGATTCACAGCTTGGCTTCACCTGGGAATCTCAAAGCCCAGCACAAGTAGGAGCCATCTCAGATTGCTTTATTGCTCAGGTAGAGTGACCCCAGGAAGAACATAGTCAGGGGTTTACTTTGGCCTGCACTACCTGGGAAACCCCAGAGCCTGAGTATCCAGTGGACAACTGCAAAACACATCAGAACACCACTGCCCTGCCCATCCATAGCTGATCCTCCGCAGAGAGCGGAGGTTGCTGGTCAGTGGTCACAGTGAGTCTTTGCCATGGACTGGCCTGGGTAAATCCCTCCCATTGACTTGCCAACAGCAACCAAGCCTCAACTACAAGAGGAGATATACTGAGCCCACACAAAGGGCACACCCTGGCCACACCACTTGGATGACGGGGAAGGCTGTGCCACTGGACCCTATGGAATACCTACTACATTAAACCATGCTACCAAGACAGGGAGTCATTGCAGCTCTACCTAATATGTAGAAACAAACACAGGGAGGTTGCCAAAATGAGGAGACAAAGAAACATGGCCCAAATGAAAGGACAGAGCAAAACTCCATAAAAGAACCAAACAAAATGGAGATAAGCAATCTATCACATGCAGAATTCAAACCACTGGTTATTAGGATGCTCAAGGACCTTAGTGAGGACCTCAACAACATAAAAAAAATCCAGAGATGAAGGATACACTAATTGAAATAAAGAAAATTTACAAGGAAACAACAATAATGTGGATGAAACTGAGAATCAAATCAATGATTCTGAACATAAGGAAACACAAAACAACTAATCAGAACAAGAAAGAAAAAGAACCCCAAAAACTGAGGATAGTATCAACAGTCTCTGGGACAACTTCAAGCACCATAGGAGTGCCAGAAGGAGAAGAGAAAAAGCAAGAAATTGGAAATCTATTTGAAAAAATAATGAAAGAAAACATCCTTATTTTGGTGAAGGAAATAGACATGCAAGTCCAGGAAGCACAGAGATTCCCAAACAAGATGGATGCAAAGAGGCCCACTCCAAGACACATCATAACTAAAATGCCAAAGGTTAAAGATAAAGAGAGAATCTTAAAAGCAGCAAGAAAAAAGAAGTTAGTTAGCTACAGGGGAGTTCCCATAAGACTGTCAGCTGATTTCTCAAAAGAAACTTTGTAGGCTAGAACAGATTGGCAGGAAATATTCAAAGTCATGAAAAGCAGGGACCTACAGCTAAGATTGCTCTATTCAGCAAAGATATCATTTAGAGCAGGGGTGTCCAAACTTTTGGAGTCTCTGGGCCACACTGGGAGAAGAGTTGTCTTGGACCACACATTAAATACATTGTGACATGTAATCACAAAAAAATCTCATAATGTTTTAAGTAAATTTATGATTTTGTGTAGGGCTGCATTCATAGCCATCCTGGAATGCATGCAGCATGCAGGACACATGCAGCCCACAGGCCACAGGTTGGACACCCCTGATTTAGAATCAAAGGACTGATAAAGAACTTCCCAGACAAGAAAAACCTAAAGGCATTTATCATCACCAAACCATTATTATACAAAATATTAAAGGGACTCATTTAAAAAAAAAGAAGAGCAAAGTTATGAACAATAAAATGGCTATAAATACATATCTGTCAACAACTGTGTCTAAAAACCAAACTGAGCAAACAAGAAAAACAGAGACAGAATCACAGACACAGAGAGTGTTTTGATGGTTGCCAGATGGGAGGGGGGTGGGGGGAATAGGTGAAGAGGTGAGGGGATTAAGAAGGACAAATAGGTAGTTACAGAATAGCCATGGGGATGAAAAGCACAGCATAGGAAATGGAGCAGCCAGAGAACTTATACGCATGACCCATGGATGCGAACAATGGTGTGAGGGTGGCCTGAGGGAGTGGGGGTAAGCTGCATGGAGGAATCAAAGGGGGGAAAATTGGGAAAACTGTAATACCATAATCAATAAAATATAACTAAAAAAATAAATTAAATTAATAAGGTTCAGTCCTAGTGTTAAATAAGCCTTCTGAATTCCAAAATCGAAAAAGAGTGTTTTTGGTTGTGTTCTAAATTTAGCGAAATCATATTTGGAGATAAAGAAAGGCAAGGGCTCCATCTGCTAAGGACAATGTGGCCACTGAGCAAGTGTCAGGAGGAGGTTAGTGTGGGGTAGATGCTGCCTTCATATACATTGTTGATATTTTGTTCATCACAAGTTTTCATATTAATATTGGTTTTAAAATAGATAACTTGGTTACTGAGCTATTTTGTGCACCCCTAAAATTAGCTCTCCATATGAATATCTCACTTGATTCACAATAGTCTCCACCCTAGTAAGGACCTAACAGATATCAGCAACAGAAAAGTCACCATCTCTTGTGGGTTGAATTGTGTTCCCCAAAAAGATGTTGCAGTCCTAACCCCTAATACCTGAGAGTGTGAACTTACTTGGAAATAGGGTCAATACAGATGTAATTAGTTATGATGAAATCATACCAGCCTACAGTGAGCTCCTAATCCACCTGTCTGGTGTCCTTATGAAAAGGACAAATTTGGACACAGACACACATTCACATGCACACCACCTGAAGCTAAGAGGCATGGAACAGCTCCTCCCTGCATTTCTGAGAAGGAACCAACACTGCTGACACCTTCACCTTAGACTCCTGGTCTCCACAACTGTGAGATGATAAATTTTTGCCACCCGGTTTGTGGTACCTTATTATGGCAGCTCCAGCAAACTTATACATATTCTCAGTCTTCAGGAGAGACAGTACCCCCATGTCAATCAGTCAGAAGAGTCCTATTCAACCTTGTAGCCAGGGAGGACCAGGTGAGCTCTCAGCCCAGAGATGTAAACATCAAGCCAGGTGCAGAGGCTCAGGGGGTAGCAATGGGAAGGGAAAGCTGGCTCATTGTAGGGAGGATGAGGCAGAGTTGGAATTAGGTCTGTGATCACTGTAAGAACACTGCAACCCAATAAAAATGCTGGAACCAGGGAAGTCAGATGAAAAAAAAAAAACCCTCAGGGTGGGTCTGTGGTCAAACCAAGTGGAGACATGGAACAGAGAAGGTGCAGTAAATACTCCTCTCTGATGGCAGATGCTTCATCTTGGAAGAACCTTCACCCATCTGGCAAGAGCACTTGTGAGCCCTGCATCTGACCTCATGCATTAGCAAAGTTTCTACCATAGGCTCAGGTCAGTAACAGGTGCTATATCAGAAAGAGCATCTCAGTGTTACAGTGAAGGCAGAGATATAAACAATGTGACTTCCTTGACTTTGTCTTAAGGATGGCCTTTATGAAGAATTTGTGTTTGATTTTTAAAAAGAAAAAAACAGGAAAAGAGGGAAGAAGGAATGAAAAGGCAGAAGAAACAAAGGGAAGGAAGAGAAGCAGGGATGACGAGTTGAAGGTCCATGGTTTTACCCCCAATGCCTCATCTCAGACTAGGTCTGTACAGGACCCAACCCTTGCCCACAATTCAGACCATCTCTTACTTGCACTATCCAGAGAAGGAGACTAAGATTGTTGGTGAGAGCTAATATTCATGGACCAGGGCTGCTATGCTAAAGATCAGTTCCCTTGCAAAGCATGGCTCTTTTCTTGTACTTTCTGGATTCTGATGCTGTGAAGATAAAAGGAACAGGATCATTCTCTGGCTTGGGACAGTAAGACTAACTATCTCTTCTCTGGTGTCAAGGGGAGCCTGAAGGACCCCAAATACTGGCCTTACCATAAGCTAAGGGGCCTGAACTAGTCAGCTCAAGTTAAAGTTAACTCATTAGTCTCTTATTTTGCTTGCAAAACAAAAAAACATTATTCTCATCATTAACTGCTTGAAATCTGTTCCCTTTGATTACAATTTTATTTTTACAACACAAATTGGCCTCTTGTTGGCTTGTTCCTTTTCCTAGGTACTATGAAACACACTAGTGTGTGTAGCTGTAACTTTTGCCCCATATTGCAGTAGCAGGGTCCTGCCTCTCATTTATTTTAGAGGAAAAGGCAAGAGATAAAACAGGCAGAAATTAAGAGAGGAAGAAAAAAAGACCAGACTTCAGCTGTAACCTAAAGCACATTGTCCAGTTCAGCTTCTACCCAAGGTCTGTGCTAGGATGTGAGGCATTGTCACACAGCTAACAGAGTTTCACTTTTTCCCTTGTCAGCCCTTGTCATCAATCAGAACCTGGGCTAAGTGACAAAATATACCACCAACATTATATGTAATTCCTCACTCACTTTCGGCAGCTATTGTTCGAAGAAAATTAAAATATTTTAAAGGTTTCTGAAAAGTTCATCAAGACAGCATTCCTTAAATTGAGGTCTGTGGCTCATCAGCATAAGAACTTCCTAGAATACTTATTTAGAGTGTACATTTCTGTCCACTCCCCCCAGATCAACTTCTGGATTCTGGTGCTGTGGAATCTCTGGTAATAAGGTATACACATCTGAATTCTAAACAAACTCCCAGATGTCTTTGATGCATCCTGAAATTCAAGGTCTAGAATATTATGTAGCACAGGGGTTAGGAACCAGGTCACACAGCAGGAGGTGAGTGGTGAGCAAGTGACAGAAGCTTCATTAGTATTTATAGCCACTCTCCATTGCTCACATTACCACCTGAGCTCCACCTCCTGTCATATCAGTAGTGGCATTAGATTCTCATAGGAACATGAACCTTACTGGAGGTGCACATGAGAGGGATCTAGGTTACACACTCCTTATGAGAATCTAATGTCTGATGATCTGAGGTGGAGCTGAGGTAGTGATGCTAGACTGGGGAGCAGCCGCAGATACAGGTTATCATTAGCAGAAAGGTTTGACTGCACAGAGACCATAATAAATCAATTGCTTGCTGGCTCATATCAAAACCTTATCAGTGGATGGCAAGTGACAATTTAGCTGCATCTGGTGGCAGGTTGTATAGAGGCAAGTGAGTTGATGTACTTCAATTGTATGGCTGCAGCTGGTGACAGGCTTTAAGTCAGAATCTGACGTTTATTTTAGCCCATTTGTGACCCACCCATTATTTTGTTTACCACTTCCTTCATGCCTCTTTCCAGCACTGTGCACTTATCTCAGTCACAGTTTTGGTAAGCCCACATGCTAACCCTAGCCAAAATGAGGAAAAAACAAACATCGCTGGAGAGCTTCTTTGAAAAGAAGGAAAGACCCAATGATGAGACAGAAGAAGACTCTAAGGTTGCCAACGAAAGGAAAGCTACATTTAAAAGAAAATATCAAGAATCCTACTTAAATTATGGGTTTATTCCAACAGGTGATTCACACTCTCCAAGACTGCCTTGTATAAAATGTGGTGACTGGCTATCCAACGAAGCCATGAAACCTGCAAAACTGCTTCACCACATGGACACCAAGCACCCTGCATTAAAAGACAAGCCTTTGGGGCTTTTCAAAAGAAAATAACATGAACATGAAGACCAGAAGCAATTACTGAAAGCCACCACTTCGTCCATGTGTCTGCACTGAGAGCATCATTCTCAGTGGCTGCCCGCACTGCTAAAGCTAAGAGGCCCTTTACTATTGGTGAAGAGATGATCCTGCCTGATGCTAAGGGCATTTGTAGTGAACTTGTAGGAGAGGCTGCAGCTCAAAAGTGGCCCAGGTTCCTCTGTCCGCTAGCACCATAACTAGACAAACTGACGAAATGGCAGAGGATGTTGAGGCACAACAGTTAGAGAGGATTAACAAGTCACCATGGTACACAATCCAGGTTGACTAGCCTACCAGTGTTGACAAGGCAACACTGCTTGTTTTTGTGTGATATGTTTATCACGGTGATGTGCACGAGGATGTGTTATGTGCACTTTTGTTGCCAGCCAACACCATGGCTGCAGAACTAGTCAAGTCTATAAATGAGTACATATCAGGAAACAGAACTGGTCATTTTGTGTCAGTATATGCATGAACAGAGCTGCTGCCAAGACTGAACAGCTTTCTGGTTTCACTACTTGGGCCAAACAGGTCGCTTCTGCATGTGAACCTAGGCACTGTGTCATCCATAGGGACATGCTGGCTAGCAGAAAAATGTCACCTGAACTTAACAACGTTTTACAAGGTGTGATTAAAATTATCAACCACATTAAAGTACATGCCCTTAACTCACGTCTGCTTGCGCAGCTCTGTGAGGAGAGGGACACAGAGCACACACACCTTCTCTTGTACAAAGCAGTGAGGGGCTTTCTAAAGGTAGACCACTGGTCAGAGTTTTTCAGTTATGAGAGCTTCTTCAGATATTTCTTTTAGAAAAACAACCACCACTGGTAGCACATTTCAGTGACACAGAATGGGTTGCAAAACTTGCTTACTTGTGTGACATCTTCAACCTCCTCGGTGAACTCAATCTGTCACTTCAGGGGAGAATGACAACTGTGTTCACGTCATCAGATGAAGTGGTTGCATTCAAAGTCAAAGCGGAATTATGGAGTGACGACTTGTCACATTGGGATTTTTCACACATTAATGTTTCAAACATTAGCAGAGATTTTGAAAGAGACTGAACCAGGGCCTTCTTTCTCCCAGCTGGTGCACAATCACCTGTCTCAGCTTTGAAAAGAATTTGAGCGTTACTTCTCAACCACAAAAGATGTGAGAACTGGGAAGGAACAGATCCATGGCCCATTTGTGAGTAAGCCAGATGAATCGACTTTGTCTGTGATAGAAGAGGGTCAATGATCTGTCCACTCCCCCTAGATCAACTTCTGGATTCTGGTGCTGTGGAATCTCTGGTAGTAAGGCATACACATCTGAATTCTAAACAAGCTCCCAGATGACTTTTATACATCCTGAAATTCAAGATCTGGAATATTATGTAGCACAGGGGTTAGGAACCAGGCCACACAGCTTTGTAAAATCAAGAAAGAGTCAAAGGACTCTTACAAAGGACTCTTACAAAGGAGAGATCCTCCATGAGCCAAAAGGTTGGTGATTGGTAAGCACATGGACAGGCAGAGGGTAGAGAGCTTTGGTCTTAGGCTACCTGCCTAGGCTTCTTCTTTTAAAAATCATCCAGTAATCAATTGTCCTCAGCTGGAGGCAATCCCCACCCCCACAAGGGGCTTTGGGCAACTTCTGGAGACATTGTGGGTTGTCTCAATGAGGTTGGCTACTGGCATCGGCTGGGTAGAGGACAAGACACTGCTTAATATTCTTCAAGGCCTATGACAGCCCCCACCTCAAGGAACTGTTCATCCCCAAATTTCAATTGCCAAAGTGGAGAAACCCGGCAGTAAAGCACAGGGTGTTTTAAAAGAAGCCAACCTCATGTTCTAAGATTACAGGAGACCTGGGTGACAACAGAAATAAGAAACAAGAACGGAGGAGCTCTGGAAAGCCAGAAGCAGGAGCTAAAGGACATTGTGGTGGAGGAACAGGAACTAGGAATTTTGAGGGGTAGTTTGACACTTGGAAAGAAGGGATAGGAAGTTCGTACTGAATATTAATGTGACAGACACACTGTTGGTTTTCCACCAAAATTTATTCACCCTTTTTTCCAAAATGATGTGGTTCAATCTGGGCATCTAACTGCCTAAATGAAGACTACACAACACACCCACCCTTGCTGTTAGATACGACCATGTGACCAAGTTCCCGTACTGGAATGTGAGCTGAAATGATGTGTACAACTTCCATTTTAAAAGAAAAATTTTACCCTCAAATTCTTCTTCTTTATTTAGTGAGTTGGAACATGGCTATAACCCAACCTCCACCACATAGATGAGGACAGTGGCCCAGAGTAGGGGTCAGCACATTTCGTCTTGAACACTCAGAGAGTAAATGTTTTTCATCTTTCTGGTCCTTTAGTTATAGTTGCAGCTAATCAACTCTACCCACAAAAGCAGCTATAGACAGCGTGTTAACAGATGAGCAGGGCTGTGCTTCTATCAGATAATTCACAAAGCCAACCTGGAGGCCATAATTTGCAGATCCCTGTCCTAGGAAATGAGAGAAGAACAAGACAAAAAGAAACGTGGGTCCTTGATGGATTTCATGGAGTGAGCTAACCCACCAACTCAACCATGACTGATTAACATGAGAAAATCATGAACACCTCCATTCTTTAAACATTGTAGCTTTGGAAGCCTGGACTCTTTCCACAGCTCTCTGCTACCTCACTAGTAAGGACACTAGTGTACAAATCACACAAAAAAGAGGTACATGGGGTTCTCCTAGTTACCAACTCAATAACTTCTGGTTTGCCTTTTCAAAATCCAACCCAAGACCCACTTCTTCAAAAAAGCTAAGTAAGCCCCTTGCCCTCAATTCTCTCAGGACTGATTGTAACCTTTGAAGGACACTTCACTTTTGAATTCTTATTAGGTTATTATTATAGGGATATGGACCATGAGATCTTCCAGGACAGAGCAGGCCTTTACACTTTGTCAGCCCCCCAGAAACAAGTACTATCCTCACACAGGCTCTGCTCTCCATGAGTGTTGCTCCCCCTGTTGCAGGCTGTAGGCCAGCCACCATTCTGTGACTCTAACAAGCCCTGGCAGGGGAAGAGAGGCAGTGTGGGGTGGGGGTAATCACTTCATATTTCAGTGTTCTCACTAATGGTGGGCATTTACCTTATGAAAGAAGACTCCTGTGGCCAATGCACTGATCACATACAATAAGAATAAGATTGGATTAAGTTACTATAGCATCTTGTGCTTCAGTAAAGCAAAACCTGGGGGAATTCAGCCACCTCCTTCTCTCTGTTGATGAGAGAGGTCTGATCAGTTTTCCTTTGTGACATGTTCGAATCTCGCTCTCAATGTGTACCCAATACAACCTTTTATTCCTGGATGGATTTTCTACTTGTCTGATTTAAATCTTTTTCAGATGCTCAAAGTGCACATTGTCATGAGCTAAATGGCACCCAGCAGTAATCTAAAACCATGCAAGAGCCAACCAGAACAGTCCTCCTAGTGACTGGGCTCTGCCACCTTTACAGCTCCCCTCACTACAGCACCTTCCAGTGACCAGGAAACACCTCAGGCCTGCATCCTTCACCAACCTCAAAACCTATTTTGTGACCTCCTGTATGTAAAGAACCACTAAAAACCAGCATTTAATGTCATGATTAATTTTCTTATCTCTGTATTTGTAAGCCAAAATAACTCCTCAGTGGGAACTAATTCAAAACCATCAGACATGTTTCTAGAGTTAGGACCCTGCACAGCACCAGTGACCACCCTGACATTTACTAGATGATCAAGAAACATCTAAATTTGATCTAAAATGAGCATCATCTCCTGTATCACAGGAGGACAGCGGTCCCCCCTTGAGAACCCTCACAAGGGCTTGCTTCTGGGGACAGCGACTTCCAAAATCAGACTCTGTCATCCATCCATCTCTACCCCTAGGAATCACCTTCCAGGTACCCTGTATTGTCGTAAGGACAAATACTATGAGAGTTATGATTAGAGATGCTGACAGGCAGTCAAATGCCTTCTAATTAATTAAGGTGGATTAAATAACCAAAATAAAAGTGTTCTGCTATTTTAGCTTTATATTTAAATATTCAGTGACTACCTGCTTTTCTGAGTACCATGAACCAAGCAGTGAATAAGTGATTTAAGGTAAATACTACATTATGCCCAGGAGGACCTGTCAATATGGCTTGCTATCAATGGCCACTTTATATCAAAGCTAATGGAATGAAACGTAATATGAAATTCAGGTTTGGACAAAAATAAAATAGTGGTTTCCCATTGATTAAATTTACCTGAAAGTCTGACATAGTCATCAACCAAATGTTATATTTCTGAATGAGTCATGTGCTTTTAAAAGGCTGCCAGTAAAATGCTGCTTGCATTTGAGACTGATCACTGAAAGCATTTGTTCCCTAGGTTGATTAACTCTTGTGATCCCAGCATGGAGCACTCGAAACTCCAAGCATGCCCAGTCGGTACACTGGGACTTGATTTTCCTGTCTGCCCCCTGCTGAGGACCCACACACAATGGGCTTAGACTATAGACCAGAAAGGGCCTTAGGGATAAACTGGTCCAAAACTCATACTGCACAGATGAGGACACCTTTCTACTATATTGCCTGTATTCGTTTCCTAGTGCTGTGGTGAAAAACTCCATAAATTCAGTGACTTAGTGAACAACACAATTTTATTATCTTACAGTTCTGGAGGTGAGAAGTCTAAAGCAGGGTCACAGGGTTTCTCCAGGAGAGTGCTCCTTTCCTTTCCCTTGACAGGGGTCCCAAAGAAGTGGGACCCAAGGAAGCACACGCCAAGACACATCATCATTACATTACCCAAGATTAAAGATAAGAAGAGAATCTTAAAAGCAGCAAGAGAAAAGGAGAGAGTTACCTACAAAGGAGTTCCCATGAGACTATCAGCTGATTTCTCAAAAGGAACCTTACGGCAAGAAGGGGTTGGAAAGAAGTACTCAAAGTCATGAAAGACAAGGAACTAAAGACAAGGGCCTTGTGGTGCTTAAGGCTGACTGCTAAGTGCAGAGTAGTAGCGATAGGCAGTAGATACCACAAAGGCAGAGCAGAGTCAAACAGAGATGCCTGAGGAGAGGTTGAGGATGGAGACTTTGGAGAGAGGACTGAGAGAGTAGCCTCCAGGATCCTGGTACTGAATCATCCCCCATAAGGCAGCAGCCACCCAGCTCACACAGACCATGACCTTCCGAGCACCAGCAGCCTGGGGGCAAACAGCCCCAATACCAGGATGGATTCTGCCCAGCCCTAGGGTGCTTCAGTCTGACTGCTGAGCACAGAATGACTAGATTAACAACTGAAGGAGACAGTCACACACAGTAGATCCCAGAAAGTCTCGAACAGACTGCCTAAAGTCAGACAGGGTCAACATCTGACTTCACTAGAGGAGGTTGCAGAAAGAAAAAAACAGCAGTAAATACTAGAGGCTACTGAGATGATATCAACTGTGGTCTCTCCATGAATTGCAATATTTTCTTTACTACATAGATTTTTAACATTCATTTTTTGTCCATCATCTTCGTGCATATTAGTCACTAAGCTTTATACTATAGCTTACTTCTCCCCTTTCTTATCATAGCCTTAATCTCTTTACAGCCTAATTAATACTGGTTCATTTGCTATTGACAGTGGGATTGCAGCAGGAAGTTATTTTCTGCGGTCCTGGGTTTTTTTCCTGGGCTTTGTGGTTTTGCTCAGGCAGACAAATAATCTGGGAAGACATAGAAACAATCCTCAACCAAAAGGAAGGGAGGAATCCTCACAAAGACTACTAAATGAAATAGAGGCAAGTAAACTATCAGATATTGAGTTCAAAACAATGGTTGTAAGGAAGCTCAATGAGCTCAGTGAGAATTACAAAAAACCAAGGGAAACTACAAGAAGCTTACTGAAAACTATATCACCATGAAAAAGGACACAGAAACTATTAACAAGAACCAAGAAGGAATAAAGAATGCAACTTCTGAATTGAAGAACACAGTAGAAGGAATCAAAAGTAGGTTAGATGAACCAGAGGATTGAATCGGCAAGCTGGATGACATGGTAGAAAAAAACTCCCAGAAAGAGCAAGAAAATGAAAAAAGACTCAAAAAGATTGAAGAGGGGTTAAGGGAAATGCAGGACAACATGAAATGTAATAATATCCACATAATAGTAATACCAGAAGGACAAGAAGAGGAACAAGGGATAAAACACCTGTTAGAAAAATAAAGATTGAAAACTTCCCTCATTTGGGGAGGGAAAAAGTCACATGAGTCCAAGAAGCACAGATGGTCCCAATCAAGAGGAATTCTAAGAGATCCACTCCAAGACACATCATGATTAAAATGGCAGATATCAAAGACAAAGAGAGAATCTTAAAGGCAGCAAGGGAGAAACAGGAAGTAACATTCAGGGGAGCCAAAATAAGGCTAGCAGCTGACTTCTCCACAGAAACACTAAGAGCCGGAAGGGAATGGTAAGAAATATTCTGAGTAATGAAAAGGCCTGCAACCAAGACTACTCTACCCAGGAAGGCTGTCAATTAAAATGGAAGGTGAAATAAGGAGTTTCTCAGATAAAAGAAGGCTAAAAGAATACACCTCTACCAAACCAGCATTGCAAGATATGCTAAAGGGGCTGCTTTAAGAAGGTGAAAAAAAATAGTGAGAGAGGGAGGGACACAAGTATGAAGGGAAAAAACGAATCAGTACCTATCAATAATAACTCTATATGTCAATGGATTAAATGTTCTAATTAAAAGACATAGAGTAGCAGAATGGATATGAAAATATAACCTGCACATATGCTGCCTACAAGAGACCCACCTCAGAAAAAAAGACCTACAAAGACTGAAAGTAAAGGGTTGGGAAAAAAATATTCCAAGCTAATGGACAGGAAAAAAAAAAGCTGAGGTAGCAATACTTATATCAGACAAAATAGACTTCCAAAGGAAGGCCATAAAAAGAGACACAGAAGGACACTTCATAATACTCAAAGGAAGAATTCATCAGGAATACATAAACATTGTAACCTTCATGTACCCAACATAGGAGCACCCAAATATATAAGGAAAATCCTGGAGGACTTCAAGAAAGATATAGACAGCAACACACTTATACTAGGGGGTTTGAATACCCCTCTGTCAACGACAGATAGATCTTCCAAACAAAACATCAACAAGGATATTATGGAACTAAATAACACATTAGATCAAATGGACCTAACCGATACTTATAGAACCTTATATATATGTATATCTAAAACCTATGGGAAACAACAAAGGCAATCCTAGGAGGAAAATTCATAGCAATACAGGCCTACCTGAAAAAAAAACATTTCAAATAAATAACCTAACACAACATCTACAAGAACTAGAGAAACAATAACAAACAAAGCCCAGGGCAAGCACTTGGAAGAAAATTATCAAGGTCAGAGCAGAATTGAATGACATAGAAGCTAAAAGAACAATTCAAAGGATCAATAAATCCCAAAGCTGGTTCTTTGAAAAGATAAACTAAATTGACAAGCCTTTAGCAGACTCATCAAGAAAAAAAGGGAGAGAAAGCAAATAAATGAAATCAGAAATGAAAGAGAAGTTACAACTGATACCACAGGAATACTAAGGATTGTAAGAAATTACTACAAACAACTATATGCCAAAAATTGAAAATCCGTGTGAAATGGACTAATTTCTAGAAAAATATAATCTTCCAAAACTGAATGAAGAAGCAGCAGAAAACCTGAGCAAACTGATAAGAGCTGGTGAAATTGAAGCAGTAATCAAAAAACTCCAGGCACACAAAAGCCCTGGACCAGATGGTTTCACAGGAGAATTTTACAAAATATTTAAGGAAGAGCTAACTCCTGTCCTTCTCAGACTATTACAAAAAACCCAAGTAGAGGGAAGACTCCCAAACTCTTTTTATAGAGCAGCATCATTATAATCCCAAAATCAGATAAAGACACAACAAAGAAAGAAAAGTACAGACCAATATCACTGATAAACATAGACACTAAAACCCTCAACAAGATATTGGCAAACTGAACCTAACAATACATTAGAAAGATCATTCACCATGATCAAGTAGGATGCATCCCAGGGATGCAATGATGGTACAATATTTGCAAAGCGATAAACTTAATACATCACATAAACAAAAGGAAAAATAAAAATCACATGTTCATATCAATAGATGTGGAAAAGGCATTTGATAAGGTACAACATCCATTTATGATCAAAACTCTCCACAAAGTGGGAATAAAGGGGGCATACCTCAGCATAATAAAGGCTATATATGAGAAAACTACATCCAATATTACACTCAACAGGCAAAAACTAAAATCTTTCCCACTAAGATCAGACACAAGACAAGGATGTCTGCTTTCACCACTTCTAATCAACATGGTATTAGAAGTCTCAGCCACAGCCATAAGGCTAGAAAAAGAATAAGAGGCATCCAAATTGCAAATGAGGAAGTTAAACTGTCATTGTTTGCAGATGACATGATAGCGTACATAGAAAACCTGATAGACTCCACCAGAAAACTACTCGACCTAGTAAATGAATTTGTCAAAACAGCAGGATACAAAATTAATATTCAGAAATTGAAGGCATTTTTGTACACCAACAATGAAATATGAGAATATAAATCAGGGGGGAAATCCCATTTATCATAGCAACAAGAAATATAAAGTACCTAGAAATAAACTTAACCAAGGAGGTTAAAGACCTGTATTCAGAAAACTACACAACACTGAGGAAAAAAATTAAGGAAGACACAAATAAATAGAAGCATATTCCATGTTCATGGATTGGAAGAATTAACATCATCAAAATGTCTATGGTAGCTAAAGCAATTTATAGATTCAACGCAATCCCTGTTAAATTACCAAAGTCATACTTTGCAGATAAAGAACAAACATTTCAAAAATGTATATGGAACCATAAATGGCTCCAAATCTTTGCAGCAATTTTGAGAAAGAAGAACAAAGCAGGAGGGATTGCAATGCCTGGCATCAAACTATATCATAAGGCTACTCTAATCGAAACAGTCTGGTACTGACATAAGAACAGACACATAGATCAATGTAACAGAATAGAGAGCCTAGGAATAAACCCATGTCTCTATGGTCAATTAATACTCAACAAAGGGGGTAAAAGCATAAAATGGAGTAAAAATAGTCTCTTCAACAAATGGTGTTGGGACACCTGGACAGCTGCATGCAAAAAAATGAAATTCAACTACCAACTTACACCACACACAAGAATAAACTCAAGATGGATAAAAGATGTAAATATAAGTCATGACACCATAAAAGTCCTAGAGGAGAACATAAGCAGGAAAATCTCAGATACTCCACACAACAATATTTTCACCGATATGTCCCCTAAAGCAAGGGACATAAAAGAAAGAATAAACAAATGGAAATTCATCAAATAAGAAGCTTCTGCATAGTAAAGAAAACATCAACAAAATGAAGAGGGAACCCACCTTATGAAAAATATATTTGCCAATGCTACCTTGTACAAGGGTTTGATCTCCAAAATATGTAAAGGACTCACATGACTCCACTCCAGAAAGACAAACAATCCAGTTGAAAAATGGGCAAAGGGCCTGAACAGACACTTCTCTGAGAAGCACATACACAGGGCCCAGAGACACATGAAAGGATACTCAGCATCACTAGCCATCAGAGAGATGCAAGGTAAAGCCATAATAAGATACCGCTTCACACCAGTCAGAATGGCCATCATAAACAAATCAACAAACAACAGGTGCTAGAGTGGATGTGGAGAAAAGGGAACCCTAGTACACTGTTGGTGAGAATGCAGAGTGGTGCAGTCACTGTGGAAAGCAGTTTGGAATTTCCTCAAAAAACTATAAATAGAACTGCATTTTCACCCAGCAATTCCACTGCTGGGGTTATTCTAAGAATCCTGAAACACCAATTCAAAAGAACCTATGCACCCCAATGTTCATAGCAGCACAATTTACAATAGCCAAGAATTAGAAGCAACCTAAGTGACCAACAGTAAACGAGTGGATCAAAAAACTGTGGTACATTTACAAGATGGAATACTACACAGCAGAAAGATGGAAAGAGCTACTACCCTTTGCAACAGCATGGATGGAACTGGAGAGCATTATGCTAAGTGAAATAAGCCAGACAGTGAAAGACAGATACCATATGATCTCATCTATAAGTGGAACCTAATCAACAAAATAAACAGTCAAGCAAAATATAACCAGCAACATTGAAATAAAAAACAAACTGATAGTAACCAGAGGGGAGGAGGGAAAGGGATGACAGGGGAAAGGGAGGGGAAGGTTCATCAAGGAACATGCATAAAGGACCCATCAACAAAACCAAATGAGGGAAGGATTGAGGGTGGGAGGTGGGGGTGGGTGGGGCTGGGGAAAATGGTGTGGGAAAATGTTGACAAAAAATATGTATAGGTGGGGGAAACTAAGAATAGTATAGAAAATTAAGACGTCAAAGAACTGATATGTACAGCCCTTGGACCTAAACTAACAAGTGTGGGGATAATGGGATGGGGTGCAGGGTGGAGGGCATAAAGGCGGGGGCGAGGGGTGGAATGGGACAACTGTAACAGTATATTCAATAAAATATAACAAAAAAAAATCAGAGTAGAATTAAATGACAGAGAGACCAAAAATTAATTAAAAATTAAAAGGAACAATGAATCCAGGAGCTGGTTCTTTGAAAAAATAAACAACGTTGACAAACCTTTAATCAGACTCATCAAGAAAAAAAGAGAGGACCCAAATAAATAAATCAGAAATTAAGAGGAAAAATAACAACCAATATCACAGAAATACAAAGGACTGTAAGAAATTACTATGAACAACTATATGCCAAGAAATTGGACAACCTGAGCAAAATAGATGAATTTCCACACACATACAATCTTCAAAAACTAAATCAAGAAGAAGCAGAAAACCTGAATAAACCAATAACAACTAATGAAATCAAAGCAGTGATAAAAATAAACTTCCAGAACACAAGAGCCCTAGCTGGATGGCTTCATGGGTGAATGGTACCAAACATTCAAAGAAGAACTAATGCATATTCTTCTCAAATTATTCCAAAAAATTCAAGAAGAGGGAAAACTCCGAAACACTTTTTACAAGGTCAGTGCTGTCTTAATTCCAAAACCAGATAAAGACAGAACAACAACAACAAAAAAATCATTGGCCAGTGTCTGTGATGAACATAGATGGTAAAATCCTCAGCACAATATTGGCAATGCAGATCCAGCAATACATTGACAAGGTCATCCACTGTGCCCAAGTAGGATTCATCTCAGGGATGCAAGGGTGGCACAATATTCATAAATCAATAAACGTGATACATCACAAAAACAAAATGGACAAAACCACAATCATATCAATAGACACTAAAAAAGCATTTAATAAAATCCAGCACCTATTTATGACAAAAAGCACTCAGCAAAATGGGAATAGAGGGAGCACACCTCAAAATAATAAAGGTCGTATGTGAGAGACCTACGGCCAACATCATACTCAATGGGCAAAAACTAAAACTTTTCCTTTAAGATCAGGAGCAAGACAGGGATGCCCACTTTCACCACTCTTATTCAACACAGTACTGACAGTTTCAGCCACCACGATCAGAAGACAAGACAAAAGAAATAAAAGGCATCCAATTTGGGGAGGAGGAAGTAAAACTGTCATTATTTGCAGACAAACAGTGTGCACAGAAACAGTGTGCACAGAAAACCCCATAGCCTCCACCAAAAAACTGTTTATCCTAATAAGTGAATTTGGCAAAATAGCAGGATAAAATTTCAATATTTAGAAACCGATGGTATTTTTGTACACCAACAGGGAACTATCAGAAAGAGAAACTAGGGGGAAAAATCCCATTTGCTATGGCAACAAGAAAAATAAAGTACCTACAAATAAACTTAACCAAGGAGGTAAAAGACCTGTACTAAGAAAACTGTAGAACACTGAAGAAAGAAATTGAGGAAGACACAAATAAATGGAAGCATATACCCTGTCATTCAATTGGAATAATTAACTTCATTAAAATGTCCATACTACCCAAAGCAATGTATAGATCAATGCAATCCCTATTAAAAGATCAATGGCATATTTCAGTGATCTAGAACAAATACTCCAAAAATGTATATGGAACCAAAAAGACACTGAATAGCCTCAGCAATCTTGAAAAAGAAGAATAAAGTTGGAGGGATCACAGTGCAAGATATAAAACTATACTACAAGGCCACAATAATCAAACCACTCTGGCACAAGAACAGACACATAGATAAATGGATCAGAATTGAGAGCCCAAAAGTAGAGACCATGTCTCTATTGTTAATTAATATTTGACAAAGAGAGCACCAGCATACAATGGAACAAAAATAGCCTCTTCAGTAAACGGTGTTGGGAGAACTGGGCTGGTACATGCAAAAAAATGAAACTAGACCACCAACTTACACCATACACCGGAATAAACTCAAAACAGATAAAAGACTTAATTATAAGTCATGGTATGATAAAAGTCCTAGTGGAAACCATAGTAAAATTTCAGATATCCCAAGTAGCAATGTTTTTGCCAATATATCTCCTCAGGCAAGGTTAATAAAGGAAAAAATAAACAAATGGGAGTACAACAAATTAAAGAGCTTCTGCATGCCTAAAGTAACCATCACCAAAATGCAAAAAGAACCGACTGTATGGGGGAACATATTTGCCAATGATACATCGAACAAGGGTTTCATATCCAAAATACATAAAGAACTCATATGACTCAATGCCAGGAAGACAAATAATCCAATTAAAAAATGGGCAAAGGACCTGAATAAACACTTCTCCAAGGAGGACATACAGATGGCTCACAGACATATGAAAAGATGCTCAGCATCACTAGCCACCAGAGAGATGTAAATTAAAACCACAATGAGAAATCGCCTCACACCTGCCAGAATGGCCATCATTAACAAATCAACAAACAAGTGCTGGCAAGGATGTGGAGAAAAGGGAACCCTAGTACACCGTTGGTGAGAATGCAGAATGGTATAGCCACTGTGGAAAACAATATGAAATTTCCTCAAAAAATGAAAAATTGAACTGCCGTTTGACCCAGAGATTCCACTGCTGGGAATATACTCTAAGAATCCCTAAACACCAATTCAAAAGAACTTATATACCCACATGTTCATAGCAGCACAATTTACAATAGCCAGGTGCTAGAAACAACCTAAATGCCCAACGGTAGATAGGTGGATCAAAAAACCGTGGTACATTGCAATGGGATACTACATAGCAAAAAAGAAAGAAGGAACTCCTACCTTTTGCAACAGCATGGATGGAACTGGAGAATATTACGCTTAGTGAAATAAGGCAGCCAGTGAAAGACAAATACTATATGATCTCCCTTGTAAGAAGAATCTAATGAACAATGTAGACTAATGAACAAAAAAGAACCACAGACATGGAAACAAGGAACAGACTGACAGTAGCCACAGGGGAGGGGAGAGGGAGATAATGATGGAAAGAAGGGGAAGGGACTAGTCAAAGAACATGTATGAATGACCCATGGACATGGACAACAGTGTGGGAATTGACTGGGAGTGGTGGGTGGGCTAGGCACAGGAGGGAAAAGGGGGAAAATCTGGGACAACTGTAATAGAATAACAAAGCGAATAAATAAATAAAGCTCTATATGCCAGTAAAAAAGAAAGAAAAATATCTGTAATTATATGGGTCTCAACTACCAGTTCTCTGAAACAGGGATTTGACCTTATACAGTACATAAAAGTTTAAAATACTGTTGGAAAGTTCATAAACACAACATTACCTCAACCATTTCTATCCTGACCTCTGTTATATTTAGCTTTCTCAAAAACAAAGGAGGAAAAATGGGGAAATTTTTATCAATGTTATATAATGGTAAAGAATGAAAGATTTGGAGTTAAATGGTTACTAGCTAAAGGTTAAAGGTTAAAATCTTGTTCTGATCATTTTCTAGCTCTATAACTTGGGAAACGTACTTGAACTCTCATTGGTTCATTTTCCTAATCTGTAAAATGTCAATAATAATACACATCTAACAGGATAACTGTGGAAGTTAAATCAAATAATAGATAAGGACATGATATTTAGAACATTTTGTAAAGAAGAAATGATTCCACATATGTTGGCCAGCATCATCACTTTTCTTTATTTTTAAAAAATCATAATTCCAAAGTATGCATGGTCCTAAATTAGGTACCCTAACAGATCAGAAAAGAGTTCCATTAAAAAACATTCTTTTAATTAACATATTTTATAATTCATTGGAGCACCATCTCTAATACTCAAGAACACTAATTTTACACTAACTAATATAGTTCAAACATTCAAAGCACTTAACTCCCCAAAATACTGTCTAGAAATCTTGACATGGTCACCTTAAAATAATTAAATGAGTGAGTTGTAGCAGCAGCAGCAAGAGACTTCTTAATGTTATCAAGTGGCAGGATTTTGATGTATAAATTTACCCTGGGCTTTCCTTACCTGTTTCATTGATACTTTGAGAAAAACCTACTTTATGCAGAAACCACTTCAAAATTATCCCAAAAAGCTGAGAATGGTCTATATTTTTTCAAATGCAGAAGGAAATAAACTTTGCATTTTCACTGACCATGCTTATCAAGGTTCAGAAATCCAAGGTGTTTTAGGGAATCTGCTTTATAAATCTGCTTCAAGTTTTACAAAGGATAAAAAAAAATTATCCTTGTGGAAGAATAAAAAAGAAAAGTTATGTATTCTGTGTTTAGAACAACTTTATTATATGCAGAAACATAAGAATAATTTCTATAAACTTTGTATATTTTACTTATTTGGACTTCTCTGATAAGCTATTATAAGACCTTTCTAAACTTAACATTTCATGAGGAAAATTAAAAAAAAACTTTTTCCACTCTCTCATTGGATAGCAAAAAAAGAAAGAAAGAAAATCAAAGACACATGGTAAAATTACAGACAATGGTTAAGTGACTCCAATGATCTTATGAATTGTTCGAAGGAATATTTTATTTACTCCTACTGAATGTAATTGAGCTGTTAAAGCCAGAACTGTGTGTTAAATCATATTTCTTTACATGTCCACCATCAGAATTTAATAATGAGTTACCTGTTATCATCTACAATGGGCCATATACTACTGTTAACATCTTTACTTACAGGTCCTTAAATCCCCAAAATGGCCTTTGAAGTAGGCACCATTCATAATAGCTAAGTCAGACAGAGAAAGACAAATACTGTATGATTTCACTTACATGTGGAACCCAGAAAATCCAAAATAAATGAATAAAAGAAAAACGAATCCATAAATACAGAGAACAAACATGGTTGCTAATGTGGTGGGGGTGACAGTGAAGAGATGAGTGGAAAGGGAAAAGTAAACACCATTCACATGCACACTTCCTAGTACAGAAAATGCAGTGATTATGCCCAAGGTGACACATCCAATAAGTGGGAGATTCCAGAGGATGTTGGTAGCAATGCAAACAAACCTGTCAGCATGTGTGGGTGCTACTGTGAATACAGAGAGTGCCAGATATTAACTGATTACAGCTTTGATGGAATACAATGACAGTATACTTACTTATAAAAAGTCATCTGCCACATGACTATATTTTGTAGAATTGAGTTTAAAATCTGCCAAAGTTGAAGTTATATTGCATATATGGTATTTGATTAACAAGTTTCAGATAGCCAAACTAAACCTAGAATAAAAATATTGCACTTAGAATTACCTCTGGTAAGTAATCTATTTTCTGACATCATTTTACTGTTGAACAGCTGAATTACATAGGGGACTAGTATTGAGACAAATTACTAAAGAGAATCTCTCCAATATTTAATATCCAGTGATTAAAAGATAAAAGACCTAACCTTGAGTTTTTTCACAAGTTTAGGGTATGCCCTGAACATTACATTTATACTGTAAGTTTGTTTCATTTTGGCGTAAAGAGAAAAATTCTTATGGGCAATGCCTATTGAGCTGCTGTGGTCAAATACTTATTAAAAAGAACATATCGATTTGCAGATTATAACTGACCACATATGAGCCCTTCTTTCCAGTGACATTCTCATTTAAAGCATTGATTAAAGGCTTCTCATGCAGAAGGCATTTTTCTTGTCAGTTCAGTTATGCTAGCTTTTGTAATAAGCTAATTTGATTTCCTTTTTTACCGTTTGATTAGGGGAACAGACATTTGCATTAAAATTCAAGAGAGATGAAGTCTATCATCGATCTTGACTTCCTCATGGACCTCTTGCACTCAGCCAAAGATGATTTAGAGAATGTCAAGAGTCGTTAAACAACCATAATGAGAGAGGGGGAAAAAAATCACTTCAGACTTACAAACCAGAAAGGGCTTATTTGATAGAAAGGGCAATTGCATTTAGTGAATATGTTTTAGAGAAAACAAACTAAGGAAGTTTAATATTTGTTCTTAGGTCAAGTCATTAAGAAAGAGATCTAGGACTGCCATTAATAAAGTACTCGCTAACTAGCTAGTTAAAATCAAAACATTTCAAAACATCTGAAGAGGTTAAACAAAACACATATATTGTTACTTGCTACAAAGGAAGACTGGAAGTAAATGCTAATATTTCTCTATAAACGTGTTCCTGGCAAAACACTCACCTCAAGACCAGTTTGTGGTTTAATCCTCTGTTGCTGTCTCTGAGAAGTGTGGGGACAAAATCCCTATCAGCCCAAATCCTCCACTAGTGTACCCCTGGATTAACCCTATTTTTACAATCATAATGAGAAGGGGGGAAAAGCTAGTGTTTCTTTTTTTCTTGGATGATTATTATAAAATTTTATACTTTAAGAACTGCTAATGAAGTACAATTGTTCATATGCGAAGACTCTACCAGGGGTGTTCAACCTGCAGTCACGGGCCACGTGTGGCCCAAGATGGCTGTGAATGCACCCCAATGCAAAATCGTAAATTTGCTTAAAACGTTATGAGATTTTTTGTGTGTGATTACGTGTAGCAATGTATTTAATCTGTGGCCCAAGACAACTTTTCTTCTTCCAGTGTGGCTCAGAGACACCAAAAGTTTGGACACCCCTGCAGCTATTTTTAAATTCTTATTGCTGCCCTCTTTTCTGGATCCTTTTCCTAGACAGAAACCAATATGTCTTGTAGCCTCTTCAGAAACTTCAACCCATTGCTCATGCCTGTAGTCACCCCCAAAGATCTTCATTTGAATCTTTTCTGGAAGTGGAACCATCGTCCATTTTCTGAGCAGTTCCACTGGAGTTGAGAGCATTCGTTCAAGATGTCACTAACAATGAACCTAGTAATGTATTAAATTTTCAATGGACTACACTAAAAGTGTATTAGCTGAGCCCACCCATTACCTTTGCTATAGCTACTCGAACACCTCCAGGCCATATGGCATGGTGGTTAGGAAAACCAAAAGACAAGAAAAGGGAATAATTTATTATAATATCCCAAACAGCTGGTTGCAAAATTTCTGATTCCCAGTATAATTGCACTACCCCTCCCAACTACAGTGGATAAATTCTCAGGATTTTACATTACATAGAAGAATTTCTGAGGTCGGCAGGCCACTGCTAATTTCTTTCTTCTCTGGAAAAGTCATTGAGTATCTTGTTCTGCCAGAGATGATTCATCTCTAGTCCCCAGTTTCTAGATTTCACAACTTAAAATTGTTTTCTACTATAATAACATATTAATTTTTAATTAATGTATTTCTTAAGTTAACATAGGTTAAGATACTAGGAAACTAACTTCTTAAAAACTGAGTTCAATTTGGAAGTGGGAAGATATTCAGCATTTGACATTGGAGGTAAATCTAGTATTTCTTTACATCTTTGAGTAATATTATAAAATTATGTATACATATTTTAAGGATTTTAATGAAATCAAATTGTTTGCACATGAAATGTTTTTAAATTAATAAAATAATACCACTAAAAATACTTTCAAATTTCATAAAGTTAGAATCTTTTACAGTAAAGACAGCACTATTTTATTTTATGTCTAACAAATAATAGAGATGAAAAATATTCCATTTACGGTAACAAGTTTCCATACTGTCTATGGTTTAGAGCTAGAATATTCATAAAACATGACAAAAGAATTTTAGAGAAGTATTTTCATATGTCCCATATGGGAAAATCATTAGCTATTCTTTTTATTGTGAATCCAAAAGGATCTGTGTCATATTTTGTATTGTATTAAAATCAATATAATTTATTTAATAATATAAAATCCATCTGAATATATTTATGTATTCCAGCAAAATTTTTAGTTGAGACATTTATTTGGGTTTTAATTTTTTAAATAATACAAGTAAGCTTCTACCTGCCTTTTCCTCCAGTCTCATGGCAATCAACAGGCCTGGCTCCTGGGAAGTCCGCCGGACTCCTCCCTCTGCAGATTTGAAGGGCAGAAATATCATTTTTTCAGTCTTCAGTTACCCTTCAAATCCACTGAACAGAATTTCTTACCTCATAACAAAGATTTTACTGGAGTATTTTATGCGTAATTTATCAGAATAGCTACCAAAATGTTCAAATTTGTTTTGAAAGGAAGGAGCTCTGTGGTAGACAAGCTGAAGATTTAAAAAGCCTGATTGTGCACACTCTTCATTTTTCCCTATGGTCTCTGAAGTCTAGTTGATTGGTAACCACCATGGAACTGCTCCTGGCTCAGCTGGCTTCTCATTACTCAAAGCCAATATTAATTGCTAAATATGACTAATATCACATGAAGGTCACAAAGTTCACTGCTAACCTTCATTCCAGCTCAAAATGTTTTCAAGGTTAATAGATGGATTTTGAGCTGAGATATGATGCATTTATAAAATGGAGAGAAAATGAAAAATTTGGCATCATCAGTATGCAGATAGTTTTAAATGACTCGTTTGTTACATTTGGACTGTAGCCATGAAATTCATTTGACATATATCACATGGTTATACTCTAACCTTGACATTGGAAAATAAATTGATACATTTTAACATTAGACAATTTTACACTCACTCAAATACACACACACTCCAGAATAAAAATTAGGGCATTATATTCTCTTATCTAGCTTTGTCATATCTTAACATTTTGCCATACTTGCTTCTGATTTTTTTTCTTTTTAAGAAATAAAGCTATACAGATGGAGTTGAAAATGAAGAATTAGAATATTATAACTTACTGACTCTTTCAGCTGAGGGATATTACATATGTAAAACCTAAGCACTTTTAAAGACTGAGACTAAAATACAGTTCAGTTTCTACTATAATTGTAAAAGGCTGGTTGATGATTGCTTCCCTTGTTTTACTTGCTTGGAGCAAGAACAAATGAAATTCCTGACCTTGTCTCAATTCTGTGCTCCCTGCATTTTCTGAGGCCCTGGTTCCAGTCTAAAGAAGTCTTCTGTTTTAACACGTTGATGACTGAGTATCCCTTTCTGATCCTGCCCAAGGCCTCTGTCTGGGCCTGTTCCTGTAATTACTTTGAGTTTGATTTTCAATTGCCAAATTGAGTTTGGTGAGTTTGGGGACCCCTGGCTTCTGGTGTTGACCTAGACTTAGAGTTTGTCTCAGTTTTGCCAGAACCTGGCTCATCAAATAACTCGGTGAACTTTGTGACCTTAATGTGATATTAGTCATATTTAGCAATTAATATTGGCTTTGAATAATGAGAAGGCCGCATTTTCTGGGAGAGTCTTCCAAGTATCATTAGGCTTTCTGGTCCTTATTTGAAGCAGGTCGCCAAGGTCTGCAGTTTCTTCCCAAGGCCTAGATTATGCATATCCACCCTTAGCTAGATCACCTGTATTTTCAGGCTCTTCCCCTCTTGCTTCCTGATGATTTAGGCCAATCGCAAGGAATTATGTTAGTCTTCTCCCAAAAACACCACCAGTGACTTCCGCTCACCTACCAAACTGCACACCAGACTAACCCCTTGCCTTGGATCTCCAGGTTTCCTGCTGTTGTACCATTTTCTTGTTCCCACCATTCTTAGGGAACAGATAGATCAGTGAACTGTCCTTGACTCAGCTCTCCCCTCACTAACTGTGTGAACTTGAGCAGGTAATTAATCTGACTGAGGGTCTATTTTTCGCCTCTATACGACAAAGAAAATAAAACCTTCCTTACCAACCTTTGGGAAGGTTGGCCACAAGTGGCAGAAAATCCCTAATATGCTCCAAGGTATATGGCAAGGGCTCAGTGTGCTTGTAAGAAGGCTCTGTTACTGCATCCAGTTCTTCCCATTCCTAGGAGACTCACATTCGGCTGTGAGGAGGCCAAATATGATCTCAAGGGTCAGTAATGCTTGATCACATCCTATTTCTTATCATTTCCTAGTTTCCAGGGGTGAGAGTTTTGTCTTCCCAACTAGATTATAAGCTTCAGAGGGCAGACTAAACTCTAATGCTCTGTTGTCAATAATTTCCTGCTTCTTAGTCTCACCTGCTTCTGTATTGTGTCCCTTTGCTCTGAGTATTTCTTGTCTACAGCATTCATTGGTACTTCCCTTATGTGGTATCCCACCCGTGCTGAGCATGGTAATGCCTGTCAGAGACAGCCTCATCCTTAGGTTCCCACGCTGCCTACATGAAGCATGACCGCAGGCTCCACTGTCTCTGGACTCAGTGTTGTCACCCTATCACATCTGCTGAGTCACTTCCTGACCTGCCTTTAGGCTGTTGTGTCCACAATCATCTCATTGCACTGGGGCCCCTGGGTCCAGTTACTTTTTCCCACAACGTCTTATGAGAGTTTCTAGGGCAGCAATCCTTATTTAGGGAACCCTTTTTCCTGGGATATAAGTTTGTTGAAAACCTGCCAGGGGGCTGGGGGAGGCAGAGTGGTGGATCAGAATCTCTTCATCCAACTGGTAAGTAAGGCTTTATTACTGGGTTGCTTCTTTTCTTAGGCTGGGTTTGTTTCCAGGAGCCTCAGTACCTCCAGTTCATGGACTTGTAATAAGCACATTACCAGTTCACCAGGCAGCTCTCATTTCCAGCACAGCACCAGCTGAGCCGCACACTAGACCCTGCTTCTCATTTTGTACACGTGTTCTTCTGGGCACACATGTGAAAACCAGCCAATAGTCAGTAACCAGCGACTAGTCCAGTGGTATAGAGAAAAGTGATGCAAGGTGTCATGTTGGATGTGTACCATTGAATTTTATTTTTTCAATTCCATTTTCAAATTGTTTTTTATTTATTTGTCTATTTTTTATAAAAGAAAGATTAAAGGAAAATAATGTCTGTTATTTGAAACATGCATATAGGGGAATCTATAGCATATCTGAGTTCAGATAACCACGCTGAGAAAAAGTAAGCTTTGCAAAAAGCCTATATTCAAAGAAAAACTGACTTTGTCCAATGCAACTTAGAGATCAAACACCTAAATACCCCTAAACCCTAGAATGAGGAGGCAACACTGAGAATCTTGCTTGGGGTACTTCAGAGGCTACAAACCGTCTACTGGCTTGAAAAATCGGGATTGCTCCCCCATGGTTTCGGTGCCATTATTGGCTGCTCCTGCTCCAGGTCAGCCCCCTCTGCAGCCTGGCACACTCCCCGTGCTCCTGCCCACTACCCCAGCCTCCGGGGAAGACCACGCCATCCTCACAGGCATCAGTGGAGCCTGGTGCTAGGGGTCTATTGCACATCGGTGCCCTGGTCTGCGGGAGTTTTCCCCAGATCCCAGCAATGAAGTGTGTGGGGGTGGGGTGCTGAGGGGGTAGTTCGAAGAAAACAAAGAATTAAGGCTAGGAAGGAAAGTACTATGTTTCTCTATAGCTGATCCTCCGGTTTTTAGTCTCCTAAACACAATGGAATTACTTGGTTGCTTTAAGGCTTTCAAATCTGAATATAACACCTCCAACCGTGTCCAATCTTTTGGTGTCTCTGGGCCACGCTGGAAGAAGAGTTGTCTTGGGCCACACATTAAATACATTGTGACATGTAATCACAAAAAAAATCTCATAACATTTTAAGTAAATTTACAGTTTTGTGTTGGGCCACATTCACAGCCATCCTTGGGCTGCACGTGGCCCATGGGCGGCAAGTCAGACACTTCTGCTATACCAAGGCAGACCCCTGGACAGATACACACACACGCATTTCCACAGACTCTTCCAGAATTGAAAATATTAAGACAAACCAAGAAAATATCTGTTTCACAATTGTTGCCATTTTCTAGTAATATAAGTCGGGGGCATACTCTATGGAATTGATTTTTCAGATAATATGATATGTAGACTACAGAATGGAACACACTGAACTCTGTTAGAACCAGAAGTGACCTTGAAGGTCATCTAATTCAATTTCCTCAATTTGCAGATGAAGAAGCTGAAGTCTCAAGAAATGAAGTAATTTGTTCAAAGTCAGGAAGATGTTCAATGTTAAAGATGGAATTAGTACCCAGATCTCTCTAATATCTACCTTTCTTTCCATTCTGTACAGCTGTCCTCATTTGCCCAGTTTTGTGCTTAAAGCTGAAGTTGTCTTAACGTTGATGTTTGTACCAGGGTTAGCAAACAGCTAGCCTGCTCGCGTATAAATTTATTCTGTGGTTTCCATACCTTCCATGTTACTAGTTACACTTGAAAGAAATTTAATTGATACTTTCTTTATTTCTATCATTCAGTGCCTTCCTTTTAGGATTCTCTCTCTTTCTATATACCCCCTTTCTTGCCCCCAATTTTGTCAAGCAGTCAGTTTCTGAAGCTTGAAACTTTAGTAACTTTAGTGTCAGAAACCACATGAAAAGCAGTAGGAGGAACCCCATTACTCCATTGTCTGATAGTCCTGTTAAATACATGCTTGTTGCTTTTTGCGGTTTAATTTTGTAACAGCTTCCCTGTAACACTCACTTTGGGTAGAAACTTATGAAGACAATAGACAGTCTTGGCAGAAATTGAAGAGAAACTTTTTGCAGAGGGTGGGAAAAAATGGATGTAGTGGACAAATTACAGAGTTTCCTGTTCAGTCATGAGAATGGAAACATCTCTGTGAAGCACTGTATGAAAAGATATTTAATAGGATGGGAGAAGTCACTTTAACATCTGTTTCTTCTGCATTTCAATGTGTAGTGCCAGCCGCTCACAGTTTGGATCCACTGTCCAAGCAGAAAATGACCTCATCTCTTACTCATTAAAGGTCAAAGCAGCAGAACAGGGTTTATTTTTAATAGTTCTGGTAGCAATGGCCATATCACTGAGTACTAGGCAAGTCCGTCTTAGAAGATCTGGCCTGAGGCATCAGAGCCTGGAGAGAGACAATGAGAGAGATTGTGAGCTTGTACAAGCACCACCACATAAAACAAGGAGTGCAGCAAATAAAAAATCTGAATAAAAGGTGAGCTTGTTTTACCTTGAAAGTTGTTGTACTAAGCCTAGAGTCATAAAAGGCCAGGGGAAGAGGCCCAGATAATGCTTCTTACGGCAATCCATTATGGTAAGAGAAAATTTGCTTTTCAGCTATAGCTGTCTGCGTTAACTTTGGTCAGGTGGAATTTCAGGCTTATTTATTGGGAAAGAAGGATTCGGAGTGAGCCTCGGCAGGGCTCAGCTCAGAGCCTTGCACATTCCCTCACAGAAGGGCACCCTTTACCAAGAGCATGCATTAAATGAAATGCAATGCAATGAAATGTTAATATAAGGTTGTTTCTTTTCTGCATTTCTCCAAGACTTCAAGCATCCTCCCTGCAAATTTGCAGGATTGTATGTCATCAGAGACACTCACTGAACTCAGTTCTATTCTTTTCCATGCACCTGAACCAGCACCGTGGCAAACAGTACAAAAAACACAATATCGTGATAACCTTGTCCTCAAAAATGTATTACTTATGCTTTCTTTTAGCTTTTATATTCCTCCAGGAATATAAATGAATGATGCATCCAGAACATTTCCAAAGAGGACAACTTTTCTTAAATAAAAGTCAGTATTTTTATTGCATTCTGATTTTCTGCTTGATTCTTGATTTATGCTTGCTAAGAGAGTCCTCACTTAGACACTGACATGCGTCAGGACTCCTAGGTGTGTATCTCAGTTATTTTCCCCACATTCTCCACAAAGCAAGAGACATGTGTATAAGCAAATGAGAAAGATGCAACATAGTAACAATAAAATAATACACAGCATGTTGTGGGAGCATGAGGAAGGCGATAATTAATGGGACCTGGGGGAAAGGAATTCAAGGAAGGTGTTACAGAAAGGAGATATCTGAGCTGGCTTTTGTGGTGGAGGGAAGGAGCAGATGTTTCAGATAGGAAATACCTACAAAGGCCCAAAGACATGAAGATATGTGACACATTTAAAGAATAGCCCTTAGTCTGATCTGGTCAGAATGTTAAGTGGTGGAGTAGGGAGGGTGGGGGCTGAGCCATGAGCAGCAAAAGATGAAACCAGAAAGGTAGCATGGAATTGAACTGTTAAGAGCTCTGGATCAGATGCCAAGGACTCAGAAACATCTTTTGGCTATGAGCAGAGAAGCCCCTCGACTTAATAGCTGCATTCTTCAACATGCATGCAAACATTACTTGATTATTATCAATAGGTGGTTGTGGTAACATGTTCTTCAATCCCATTCACTTTACTACATGTCACAGCTTCCCACACAGTTATATGCAGCCATATGACTGAGTTCTGGCCAATGAAATGTGGGCACATAGAATAGGTATCAATTCCAGAAACTTCTGGTGGAGGACTCTGAGACTCCATAAGATGGCAAGTCACTACATGGAAGGATTGCAAATCCCAGAATCACTGCATAGGAGGTCATCCACCAACTAGAATAGAGTGAGAAATAAACTTATTATGCCATTAAGCTACCAAGCATTGGAGATCAATATTTGTTGTTGTAATCCACAAATATTGATCTCCAATACAGAGTCCTTCTAAAATCTAGTGAGACAACTTGTAAATTGTAAGGGACATATTTGTTTGATTTGTATTTGAAATACCTGGGATAAGGAAGCATACACTGTTGAATAGTTAATATTTTGGGTCAATATTTTTTTGATCTTCAAAAATAAGAGAGGCAAATTTTCCAGAATGAAAGGATCCTACAACCATAAGAAGCTTGCATCAGTTGGACTGGTGGCAAATACTCATTAAACCAGAATGAGACTCAAATTCCTCTTAGGGGATCTCTGCGAGAAATCCGTCCCAGGGCACAGACATGGTATTTTCTTCTAGGTTTTTAGAGTGTTCCCATGATGACTTTTGGGAATTCCGTTGATGAGTTCTAAGGTAATTTATTTTTGGACCTTAAAAGTTTGCTACAAATAACTGAGACCTCATTTTTAAGCTGCAAGAACAAAGAAGGAAGAGTACTAAAAGTGGATAATAAAAATTATGGGAGATTTAGTTGGAGCCATTTAAGAATGATGAGGCCTGGGAAGGACAGATACTTTTAAAATTCAAAGTGTCCCCTTGGAATTCAAAGGACATCCCAAAGTGGGCGAAATGCTTTCTGGAACCTCCTTTGTTCTGAGCCCTGCAGAATTTTAAGTCAGCTTACTGTCAGTTTGTTCTTTATTTCAATGTCTCTGGTTATATTTTGTTTGTTTGTTTGTTCTGTTGATTAGTTTCCGCTTATCCATGAAATCCTATGGTATTTGTCACGCACTGCAGGGCTTATTTCACTTGGCATAATGCTCTCCAGATCCATCAATGACGTCGCGGATGGTAGAAGCTCCTTCTTTCTTTCTACTGCATTGTATTCCATTGTGTAGCTGTACCACAACAACTGATAGCAACCACAGGAGGTGGGGAGGGGCTAACAGGGGGAAACAGGGGAAGGGTAATCAAGGAACATGTATAACGGACTCATAGACAAAGCCAGAAGGGGGTAGGATCGAGGGTGGGAGATGGGGATGGGAGGAGTAGGGGGAGTGGTGGGGGAAAATGGACAAAACTCTACTTGAACAACAATAAAAAAAAAAGCATTGATGATTTTGCTTTTTAAAGATTATTATTAACAATAAAACCACCTAACATTTATATAGTAAATTAAATTTAAAGTACTTTCACAACCATTTTGTTATTACTCTCCACAGCAACCCCATAAGTCAACTCTGACTCCCGGCCGCCCTATGAATGGCATCCACAAAGACCTGTCTCAGCAGCTCTGCTCAGCCCCTGCAGACTGAGCCTGGGGCTTCTTTTGTGGAGTCACTCCATCTCATGTTTGATCTTCCCTTTTTCCTGCTGCCTTCTGTTTTTCCCTGCATTGTTGTCTTTTCCAAAGAACCCTGCCTTCTCATGAGGCATAAGTTAAGCTACACAGGCTGTATTATTATTTCTGTTTAACTGAAGACAAAATATAGTTTCAGAAAGATATAAAGAGTTACCCAAAGCTGCACAGCTAGTAAGTGGCAGAGCTGCTTCATTTTCCTTCAGGACCATTGCTCCTTAACCTACCATCAAAGCTCAGTAAAAATGTATGGGCTGACTTCCAGCATTTAAAGATGTAGCTGCCCTTTCCTGTGTCCTCCAGAAATCTGACAGGCAAAGCAAAATGATGAATCACAATTATCTCATCTACCCATGAGGTAAGGTGGAGGCCAGGGACTGGGTGTGATGAACAGCGCTGAAGCTGCCAATCTCTGTCAAGCAAGGAGAGGAAGGCTGAAAGGGCTCACTCTTATATGTGACTCTGCTAGGAGGAACTTCCCAGTGACCTACAAAGCTCTGCCACCTGCCTCACAGGCACTTCCTGCAATTTCTGGCCCTGGACACGCATCCTACTGAGGATTAGTGATGGACAGATGGACTCATCACAGGATGTGGTATACAAAAATACTACAAGAGAAAAGACAGAAAGAAACAGGGAGTGGGGAGTGAGAACAAATTAAAAAGTATCACCAGAAACGTAACACCACAAACCAGGCGAAAATTCAAGTGTGTCACCAAGAATTTGCAAATAGAGATGAAGCTATTGATTTATAATACAAGAGCTAAAAGTCAGGTTATAAGGGTGCAGGGAAGACAAAGTGAAATAATAGATGAAACAAAACACTCACAGAAATATGAAGATGACTTTGGAAGCAGCACAAAGGAGCCTAGACATTGCTGAGAGCGCAGGAAGAAATGTGGGCAAGAGTGAGAAAGTGAAATGGAAGTAAACAATGATTAGAAAGGATTAGAGACATAAATTTAGAGGACATATTACTGAGATCCAGAATTAATAGGAGACTTAAATCTAAATTTTCAATGGTATATCTTATTCTAAGAAAATACACTTACATCTAATTACCAACACTGATACAGATCCTAGGAAAGTTACTGAATATCAAAGATAAAGAAAGACTTTCCAACAAGAGGAACAAAACTCAGAGGAAAGAGATCACATAAAGAAGAAGACAACATAGGTCCAGAGAGTTTCTTGTCTTTCATAGTCAGGCATCAAAGCTGAAAAACCAGTTAATATGTTTATTTACATTTATTAATACAAGCATTAAGGAAAATAATAAAAATCAAACAAAAGCAGCTAGTAGAAAGAGTACTAGGGAGAGGAAGTGGAAATTACTGACTTCAACACTAATTTAGTAACGAGTGAAAGAATGCTGATCAAAGAAATGGAGGTCTTATATAAAGTATACTATATTCTTATGAAAAACAAACCACTAGGGAAAGAATTAAAATCTTTCACATTATCAGAAAAAGGGCAAAAAAACAAACAAACCAACAAAGAAAACAGACCACCTGGTAAAAGACAGAAATTAAAGCATCAATGAAAACCAGGAAAACATCATTAATTATGGCAAAAGTATTATCTATCATATCTTAGAGATATGCTTCAAGAAATTTATCCTACAAATACATTCATATATGTGTGAATTATGTGTATACAAAAATGTCCACTGCAGAGTTGTTTATAATTCAAAAGACTTAGAACAATTAAATTTTACTAGTAGCAACTAATTGAAAAAATTATAACATATCCATAAAATGGAATACTATACAGCAGTCAAAAAGAATGAAGCCGCTTCAAAATCATATTGTTAGGTTTAAAAATAAGGTATAGGGTACACAAGTATTTATATAAATATCATATGCACATATAACATGAGAATCTCTCTGCACATATATCAGTGTAGGTACACACCTCCTCTGGAAAGACAAAGAAATGGTTAAAAATGGCTATCACTGAAGACAGAAACTGGGTCTCTGGGGGAAGAAAGCATGTACCCCTCTGTGCTTTCTGAATTGTGTTTGTGTGCATATTCTATCTGGTAAAAACCATATAAATTAAGTAATTTTAAAAATGCAAAAGCAACCTCACAAGTCGGTTGACCCTGTTATGAAAGTGCCAGTTTATCATGGATTGGGAAAGAAAGGTGCTTTGACTCAGTTAATTCCCTGCCTAGACTATCTCTGAGTATCTTGATTGCTTCTGTGTCCCACTGGGAGCTAAGGTTTCAATTTTCCTTTGGAGCCACTTAGGGTTTGACTTAGAAGGGACTTGAACACAAAGACCACCATCTGAACTAGACAGAAATGGTCCAGACCAGCAGCTTGTTGTCTGCTTCAAGAGAAGGCTGGAGAAGGCCCGTCATTTGTGGCAGGCCACTCATGCCCGGGGGAGTGAGTTAATTCAGGCGGAAGTCACACTGCAGTTAGAGGCAGAGGCGTGGTGTCCAGGGGCACAGGAGCCCAGCCTGAAAGGTCCCTGCTAAGACCTCTTCAATTTTTAACTTTTCTAACTGAGCGTCCACTCCCACTAATAGCACCACCCTACAGAGGTCATCGGAAGTGAGAAAATATTTCTTGCTTCACCTGTGATTTGTGGATTTTTTTCAGCATTCTATTTATAGATTATAATCCCTAGACCTAGACCTGAGGGACAATTTACATAAGACTACTCACACCGTATGATCTTCCACAAATTGGTATTTCAAGGCATGAGAAAAGAATCACAACTGTGTGTGGGGGAGGGGAGAATTATAAGGACAACCTCCCTCCTGAGAGTTGAATTTGATACTTTAAAGCCAGCAATTCAATCTTTTCAAAGGCACATCTCCATTCTAACCAATCAAGTTCTCACTTCCAATGGCAACAGACTTCCCTAGGCACTCAAGAAATCAGAAACCAGAGCCTTGAACATGAAAAGTCAATATAGTATTTTCTACTAAGTTGACTTGGTCCCACAAACACACCCAGAATTTTGTCAGCAGGAAACATGGTGTTTCGATATATCATGGGATCCCCACACCATCTACCAGTGCCTATCTGTCACATTAAACGGAAGAGATGGGGTTGTATCCAGCACTTAAGGAATATAGTTTCCAATAAATTTGGGAACCAAAGATAAGCAGTAGCCTCCAGTGTTTCTCCCCACTTCGAATTATATTGTTTGGTGATGACTATTCTCCAAGAATGACTGGCTAGATATTCCAGGCCAGATAGAATTCTAAGCTACTCACTGTCACATCAAGTTGTTTTTCAGATGGCGTTGGCCAATAACTGAGTCAGAAACCATGGACATGACTTCAACCTTTTGTCTTCCTCATTAGCTAAGCTTTGTGTGAAGTGATAGGAAGAGTCACAAAATCTAGGTGACTCACACGCAATGAAATTTACAGGGCAAGATATGTTTTAGGGATTTTTCCCAAGGTATCACATCAGAAGTTTGCCCAGGGAATGCTCAAATTTCCATAAGACTCGAAAAATGACATTTTATGCGAACATAGTTCAAGGGTTGAGTAGTCTGTATCATCCTATGATGGAGTTTGTATCTTAACACACTGGCGTATGGAGAGTTAGTGGGTGTGAAATCATAGACCTGGCTTGAAGTCACAGCCCCCTCCCTGCCACCACCACCACCACCACCACCACCACCACCACCACAGTATGAGACATGAAAGAGTTGGAAGCTGTTTGACTTTCTAATTCAAGCAAAGTGGGGATCAGAATATCTGGTCTGCCTTCCCTTGGCACTGCTGGGAAGGGAGAAGGATATGTAGTTTGTGATTATGTTTTGCATGCTGTAAAGGTGATGTCGTTTCTCTCTGAGTAGTTCATGTGATAATAATCCTGGGCTCTTTGTGAGTGGTCTGTATCTCGTACAATATGGCCATTCCTAGTTGGATCTGATTCGTTTTAAAAAGAACACTTTATTGAGGTATAATTGACATACAAAAAGTGTGCATATTTAATATATCTCACTTGATAAGGTTGGAGGTAAGTGCACATCCATAAAAACATCACTGTAATTATGCCATAAAGATATCTATCACCTCCAAAAGTTTCTTCTTACCCTATTTATTTATTTAGTGATAAGAGGAGTTATAAAATTTAACTTCTTAACAAAATTTTAAGCATACAATACAGCGCACTTAACACTGGGCTGTACGATGTACAATAGATCTCTAGGACTTAACTCATCTTGCATAGCTAAAAGTTTCGGATCTAATTCTTAAACTTTTCTGCCACTGTTATGAAACTTTTTATAGCTGGCTAGAAATTAATCTTCTTTATGTGCATAATTTTCTTTTAAAAATATCATTATTGCATTGCATGATATTTTTAGGTAAGTTCTGATCATTTCATTAGACATGCAATTATGTAAGTCTCTTGTTGTAAGTATGTATTTAGATTTCTTACAACATTCTAAGCCTCTCTCTACTACTTTTAGTTCAATTAATATGCAGAATGATTCTAAATTAGTAGTCTAGCTTAATAGTCTTGTTAAACAATTGCTCCAGGTAGTTAACAGGACAAATTTCAGTGATGCCATCCTTCTGAACTGCCCAACTGCACGTAGATGTGACATTTTCATTTTGCTCCCCAGTCCTGTTGCAGAGCAAACTGAAGCTTCAGGGCGTGAGCCAGGTCCAGGAGGACCAGCACATCAGTGGAGGGTTCCGCAGCCCAAGTCTATGTGAAAGAACGGGACCAAAGTCACCCTGCTGCTTGCTGGTGCTGGGAGTCACCGGAGACATTGCACACTATGGGAAATGAATCCATCCTGTGGCCAGAGTTGGAACTACCTAGAAATCCTCCCTGACTCCCTAAGGACTCTGGTGATGACAGCCGGTAGTACCAGTTATTTTTAATTGCTCAACACACAGTGTGAGCTTGGATGCCCCAGGATACATTGTAGCAGGTAAGAAAGGGGAGGGGACTGTCCCATTCACAGTTGTTTAAAGGTTTAAATGAGCCAGGGAAGTCACTTAATCAGAGTCTGTGGTGAAGAACGCTCTGTGTGCCAGAGAACTACTTTGTGGTTTTCAAACAGGACAAATGGGTGTGAGCTGAAAATGTGGCATAACCACGCAGAAAGAACTGAAATTGCCACACAGGAGAAATAACCACACACCCTGACTACCATCTGTTGCCTGGCTACTCCCTACAGTATGAGCCCGTGTCAGTTACCTAAGAAAATGAAGTTATCTATCTAAAAATAAAGAAGGGTGCAGTGGCATGGCTTCAGCTACCAGTAGCAGTCTGATGGCAGCAGAGTGTGCAGGGAGGAGCCCCAGACCAGCTTCTGTCCTGGCACCATCATGGATAAGAGTAAGTGTGCAAATGCTCTGAGCCTCGGCATCCTCATTCATCAAAGGAGCCGACTGCATCTTCCTCGCAGAATCGTGCTGTGGATAAAGAAAACCAAGCAAGAGGTACCTGTGAGTTCCCAGTGCTTTCAAAGGTGTGGACCTGAAGATGGGCTTGGAAAGGGTTAAGAAATAGTTTCTGGTCTGGAGTATTTCACAAAACATCTGGGAGGAGATGGAACTAAAATCTGTGAAATAATAGGAAACCACTGGGCAGTATTTACACAAGTACTCAGGTATGAATATAACCTATAATTCCCCTAAAACTTCAAGGCAAGGGAGGGCGTCCATGGAGGGCCAGCCACTGGGCGGGATCCAGAAAGCTGAATGCAACTGGGCCAGGCAAAGGAGGGGAGGACGGCGCCCCTGTCAGAGGGACTGCATTAATGAAGGCCTCAAGGGAGCGATGGTCGGGGCTACTCAGGGGCTATGAAGTGACTGGCAAACAGTTCAAGAAGAGGAGGGAATAAAACTGCATAGTACACTAAAATCAGATTACAGCAACAAAGAAGCCAGATAGAAGAGTGTTTTAGGAAGAGAGGGAAATGGGGTTTCAGAAGTGTTTAAGCAATAGTGACCCTGTGTTTGAGGAAGATTACTCTGGTAAATAGTGTATAAAGTGGTCAGAGCTAAGAAGATGGACAGTAATATTGAAAAGCAGCAGTTACCCACTCTTAGTAGTGGTGATAAAGAATGAAAACATAACAGAGAAAAACAAACTTTATAGAGAAAAAACTGAAGAAGAAATAGAGATATGTTGAAGTCCATTCAAGGCTTTGAGCCTGGGTGACTGCTGAATGTCTGCTCTGAGAGACAGCACACTGATACTATTTTTTTGCTTTGCTTTAGTGGGGGTCATTTCAAGCATTGCCCCACAGAGTATTCTGCATGAAATTGATTCATTAGTTACGAATGTATTTCCTTGCAGCGCACCGCTATTCATTACACAGTTCGGTAATTACAGTTTCTTGATTCTTTCCATCTTGATTTGACACCAACCCCTGCTCTCCGGTTTTGCCATAAATGTTCAGCATTGTGTTCTTTTCGTTGTTTTTGAAGATCTCTGAAGCTTAAAGTAGAATTCTTTTTGTTGAACCTTCAATTCCTTTTTAAACCAGCACACTTGTTTTTATGAATTTTAGCTTCCAGATCTCAGCGGCAAGACGCAATTCCAACTCAGTACACAAGATGGCAGACAATAACTACTTTCCCTCTCTCCCATTCAAAAAGAAAGCCACTGTGGAAAAATAAATACTCTGGCTCAAACACTTGTTTGTCCTTTAACCTCATTTAAAAAAAAAAAATTATCCCTAACAGTTACCTGCATTTTGCTAAAAATGGGATTTTCAGTCTATTGAGACCTGAGTACACATATTTTACTTCTTTTTGGGTTGTTGTGGTGGTGGTGGTGGTTGTTGTTTTATTGATTTTGTTTCATTTGGCTCAGGACAGAAATGGTGGAGGGAACAAATAATAATGAAAGTGGTAATGAATGACATTATAAAGTGAGACTGCAATAATTATAATGCATTATTTATTTATTCATTTAACAGGGCAAGGATGCAGAAGTTGAGGTCAGGAGAGCCCAATAGGAATATGTAAACAGAAGACATGATCTGGATGGATGGCAATGAGATTGTTCCCCAAAACCATACAACATCATCACCAAAGAGCCTTTGCCACCCTTTCAAAATTGCCCTGGTACCCCAGGGCTGAGAGGGTTACCAAAAGTTACTTTAAGAAGATATCTAATTTATCCTTCTGTTGCTAATAACACTGTAGTTAAATCAACTTAATAAAAAGAAGCTGACAGTGAACTTCAAACTTGACTCTAATATTGAAGTGTTTTGAAAAATGAAGTAAAAATGGTTTCCTCAACGCTCTTTGAGTGTCTGTCTATTTTGTGTGACATACTGTGCCGCGAATTGTCCCCCTACGTTGTGAAAAGGCTTTCACATCTACCCCAGAGGAATTTAAAGCTAGTGAAGTTTGTGAGACTTCTGCATGTTTTTTCATATAACAGCATTCAATATCCTCCTACATGTTTTCTAATTATAGCTAGAAGGTAAAGCAAATATTTTATTTCAATATGAAATCAGGGTGTAAGTTCTGTTCATAATTTCCTTGATGAAGTCTAATTTTTCTAGATACCTAGTTTGAAGATACCTTTTTTCAAAGAAAATACAAGGAAAAGACAGCTATTTAAAGCTGATGACATCCTATTGAAAAGAACTTATTTCTGCACATTTCCCTTAAATCTCTGGTCATTCTGAATAACCTGGGCTTTTTCATGACTCACTTTACTAGTAAACAGCTTATAGCTTACTTTGAGTTACGTCTCACACAGTAGAGCTTACATGTGCTCACTCTTCTCCCTTGAACTTCCTTTTCGCTGCACTCTACCACACATAGTTAAAGTGGACTGACATTAGTATATGAAGGCAGACAGTGCTTGGTCCTATTAAAGGGACCCTCACAGACCACACAGGGTGGTGTAAAGCATGTTGCACTGACTTCCCCGGGAACCAGGTACTGGGTGCAAGTGACCCTCCGCCATACAGTGGAGCAAGCTGCAGACTGCTCTGTGAAACACACTGCTTCAAGCTGGCGGCAATGAGTAAGATCACTCTCTGAAGACGCACCTGCTTTCATAACTGACTCTCACTTTACCCCAGAAACTACCTTGGCCAACAGTAGTCCAAAGTTTTGTTCACGTGATTTCACTTTCCAGTTTTCCTAGGGAAGCAAAAGGCTGATCTGTGTGAGAGCATGATTACCATATATAGAGAAAAAACTGCCCGGTGAAAAAAGAACCGGAGCAAAGCCTGAGTCAGTGGCCTGAAGTAGGAGTGACTGTTGGGAGTGTCAGGATGAAATCTGCCCTGCAGCAGACATTACTAACTGTGCTAGGTCTGCTGGTGATTCAAAAGACAGATCAGAAGAGAGTTGTGCTACCAATGCCAGCACACTCACAGAAACCTAACTGGCTGGAGAGGTTGCAATTACTAAAATGCTGGAGGGTGCCCCGGCTGGTGTAGCTCAGTGGATTGAGCATTGGCCTATATACCTACCAAAGAGTTGTCAGTTTGATTCCCCAGTCGCGGCACATGCCTGGGCTGCGGGCCAGGTCCCCAACGTGAGGTGCACAAGAGGCGACCACACATTGATGTTTCTCTCCCTCTCTTTCTCCCTCTCTTCCCCTCTATCTAAAAATTAACTAAAAAAAAAAATCTTTAAAATACTGGTGGGCTAATGCAAGGCAGAGTTTCTCAGTATAATTTTTAAAAAATTGTTACTACTTTTATGTCCATATTTTTACAATTGTTTATTTTTTATTTAAAAATATATATTCTAAATAGAAACAGTCCAGCTTAGGATCTTGGACAAAACCTCTGTGACCTCAAGCATTGCTGTTAGGTGTAAGAATAGTATAAATACAGACATAAGATAACCTTCCTTACAAGTCGAAATAATTACGTATGTGTATAGTAATTGTTTTGTTATAGTTACTTTTGGCAGACCAAAAGATAGAATTATCAAGAATTTTTACCAGAATAGTTTCAAGAGGAAGGAAAGGACTTTTGGATGAATGTTTTAAAAAGATTAGGAAATTTTACATCTATTCCTGACTCTTCGATTTTGCCAGTGTGGGCATAGCTCACATCACTTCACTTTTCCACTCATGAAATAGTTGAGTTGTCTCTACTTAGTTTTTAATGCTCTACTAAATTTTTTGTGTGATTATGCTTATAAAGCTTTACGAACCTCTTGTAAGCAGTAAATTCTCATTTTTTTAATTTTATATCGTTTTAGAGATGTATATGGCTATATTGATTATCAGATGACAATAAATAATAAGATAATAATAAATAATAATAAATTTCCAATGTCTGTAACATTGGAAATTTAAACATTACTAAATAACTAGAGTGAACCCATGCACTTCCTTACTACTCTTGCAGTCCATAAACATGGCAAAAAGGGAGTATCTATTCTGTACAAATCAACTAGGAAAATACCTATATAATGCTGATAAGACTGAATGAGCAAGGTGATGTAGGAAGCCAAATAATTACCCAGTGAGCATTTCCTTGCATAAAATAGAGAGAGAAAAAAACTTTTTCCTCCAAAAAACACTTTTTCACTAAACAGACTATCTTCAATTTTTTAACAGAAGTTAACATTCTCATTGAGGGAAATTCAACAATACAGAAATGCAAAGAGAAAAATATGAATACTTTCTAGTCCACCCTCCCCAGAGACCAAAGAGATACTACCCTGCCACACCTCTTTCTCAGAATAAACACACACACATGAACATCCATATGGTCATAATATAATGTTCTAAAATTAATTTTATATAACTTTACAGATCAATATGTATAGATAATCCCCATTCTTTTGATTGGCTGCAGCCGCTGACTGAACACACTACAGTTTACGTAACCGGTCTGTCTGACACCCGCAGCCTGGCAGGACCGCTGGGAGCAAGCGGAGGGTACGGAACAGGACGCCCCACCAGAGGAAATTGTGTAATGCCAAAGGCAGCTGGTAGGACCGTGTTGTCCCCATAACTGAGCTTGTGCCTTGCAAACACTCTGCCCCTGGTGCAGAACGTCCTGCTCCTGGAGGCAGACCCCTCACCCCCAAGCAAGATGGCAGCAGGCGGAGGTATTGCACTGAGCAAGCACAAGACTAACTGGATAGTTGGGAGAGGGGAAGCCCTCCTACCTCCTTCCTGTACCTGACTGGGGATGGGACCAGGGAAAGGCAGGCACATGCACCATAGAGGTCAGAATGGCAGCAGGGAGGGGTGCTGGGTGAAGAAGTCTGGCCTGGGGAAAAAAAGGGATTGGTCCTCATGGTTAGACCCATCAGTAGTGCCCAGAAGTTTGGGAAGTTATTTGTGCATTTTGAGGAAGCACCTGGTTCATCCAGCACTAGAAACTAATATAAACCCCCTAGAAGGGAGGGATACGCTCTTACCCAGTCTGCGAACATACCGGCCAATGTGCTCGTGGGACCTTCTCGTCTAGCAAATGAAGCCGGACAGGAGCTGGGAGCGAGCTGAGTCTCCTGGATGGCCACCCAGTGGCTGCCTGCAGTTCCCAAAGGGGTACTCTAAATGGGAGAAGGAACTCTGGACGCTGCCTTTGGTTTTGGTCTGGCTGTGGGCGGCTGGGTTCCCTGAAGGGGATGGGCTTTGAGACATGAGTCTGCTATTCTCCCATATCAGGCAACATTTGAACAAAACCTCTTTCCTCTCTCACCAGCCTCTGCCTCTAGAATTTGCCTATTGGTGACAACAGGCAACCAAACACCCACTTTGGTATAGTAACATGTCCACTTTTGATGAAGTCTTAGGGTTGACCCAATGATGTTTCCCTATTACAGAAATGCTGCAGTGAATATTTTTAATGTTTGCATGCCCAGGACCAAGTGTTCCCCCAAAGATAAATTAGGAAAGAGAAATTTCTGGGCCTGAGTGTATACCCTTTTTAAATTTCGTGATCATTTCAATTGTTCTCCCTTCCCCTAAAAGCACTCGACTGCGCCACCTATTACCTTGTAACACAGCCAAGGCATATCCACTTTCTCTTCGTATTGATTCTGCTGCTAAAACCATTCTTGTTAACACATGTTTTAAATTTTAACAGTCTAACCATTATGTTGTTATGATCAAAGAACCCCACATGTATCATCTGATTCAGCCAATCAGTCTATTTTCCTGTGGGCTGTGCGCAGCTGCCACGCGGAAAACAGTCCACTTTACTATTCGCTACACATGGGCCTGAATGCAGAGCTCTGGAAAAGCTACATCCGGGACACAGTTTACACAGCAGCACAGGAGGTGCACCCACTCCCCTCACACCCAGATCTGAACGGTAAGATTCCTGCTTGCTTTTGGCTCTACTGAAGCAGTGATGATCATGCTTAGCAGTAAGTGCAGAGAGAGTGTGGGCGGGGCCCCCCGCCCAGAGTCAGTTAACCTAGGCGAGGCAGGAAGAAAAGAAAGATGGATGGGATGAAGTCAACCAGGAGTCCACCTCTTTTAATACCCAGTGCTTCTATCCATAAGTACATTTGGCAAAGCCAGTTCTTCTGGAGGGGAAGCTTGACAGGATAGGGTTGAAGTCAGGATGGTGTGAGGACTTGCAGAAATTCCCCCTCCCATACAGCTGACCAAATGATTTTACTTATGTGGTTAGTGATTTGTTGCTATTGCCTGGCTTATTTAGTATTGTTAGCTGGAGTGAGTCCTTTAGTACTTACATTGCTCTGGCTCTGGGATTTCCTAAGAGGAAATGGTCTCTGAGTTTACAACGAGGAGTGATTGAGCCTTTTGTTAGATTACTTGGGGGTGAGGGCCCTTCCAGGCACACTGGAAGAAACAGTCTGGCCTGCCGATTCCTCCCAGTCAAGGCAGGAAGCAGTGGGGTCAAGGGGAAAACTAGGATTTGATCAACCTTTTGGCCCACTGGAGAGATTTAAGCAAATGAGAGGACTCGCTCAAACAACTGTTGTGACCATGGAGTCCAAGGATTTTCCATTAGGTAAGCGAGGCCAGATGATCCTCCTTGGAACCTAACTTTCATCTGCACAGTCTCTGTAGTAGTTTTCTACTGTGCATTAACAAGTTACCACGAATGTACTGGCTTGAAATAACACATCTGTTACAATTTCCTTTCCAGGTCAGGAGTCCAGGCAAGGCTTAGTCACATCCTGTGCTCATGTCTTACAAGGCCACAGTCATGATGTCTGCCCCAGCTGCAGTTCTCTTAGGCAGTTCTGGGTCCTCTCACAAGCTCATTCAAGTTTTTGGCACAATTCTGTTCCTTGCAGCCTATGACAAAGGTCCATGTTCCTTGCTGGGAACCACTCTCAGTTCCCAAGGCCCCTTGCAGTCTTGTCTCATGACCCCCAAAAGCCATTCACAGTACAGCTGTTCAATTCTTTCCTGGCCAGTGGAAGCCCATTTCTCTGACTTTCAATCTCCTTCTGGTCTGCTGCAACAGTGTCTTATAAAACACAGTGCAGTCAGGGGAGTGACTATCCCAATATCTTCACATCCTCACCTACACTTCTTTTCTTTTTATTCTCAATAAGCACTCCCTTTGGTTTCAACATCCCTCTAAGAAGGATTCTAATGGATGCCCCGTTCTAAATGGGTGTGGCCTTGATATCCAGAGAGCTGATCAGATCACTGGGGAGGAGGAGGGAAGGGCCTAGGAGGAGGTTGCCAGAGGCAGTGATACACAGCCTAGGACGGGATGGGCTGAGAGGCCGCATGCCCCCAGAGCTCATGGAGTTATGGACCAGATTTAAAATAAAAGAAGGGCAGAGACTGGCCCTTCCACTGTCTTCCTCGAGGACGCCTGGATGATTGCGCTGCAGTTGCCTACATTTCCCAAAGGATGGTATTCTGGATTGATTTTGGATGTGAGAAGAAACCCCTGGTGCAGCCTAGGATCAGGATGGCCTGGCAGAGGGTGGCAGGGCTATTCTTTGGGTGTCCTAGAGGGGACGGGCTCTGAGGCAGAAGCCTGCTGTTCTTCCGAAACTGTGTAGCTTTTGTATCTTATGTTGTTTTATTTTGTAAACTAATCCTATAGATATGAGATAATTAAAAACTAACAGGGGGAATGATAGGGGAACTCAGGAGTTAAAGATTTTTAGCCTTAATTGATATGCTTAAGTGATTAATGCATGTGGAAAGCTGTTTTTCCAAAATTGTGTAGCTTCTGAATAAAGACTCCTGTCCTTTATAAAAAAATATTTGATTTATTTTTTAGAGAGACAGGAAGAGGGAGAAAGAGGGGGAGAGAAACATCGATGTGCCAGAGAAACATCCATTGGTTGCTTCTCGAACACCCCCGACCGAGGACCTGGCCTGCAACCCAGACATGTGCCCTGACTGGGAATCAAACAGGCAACCTTTTGGATTGCAGGTCGGTGCTCAACCCACTGAGCCACACCTGCCAGGGCTAAAGATTCTTTTCCTTTATCACAAAACTCTTGCTCCTGAAATTTGCTTAGAGGGTGGTAGTAGGGGGGACCACGCTAGCTGTTCAGTAACAGCCTGACTAGTTTTCAACTGCATGAGAAGCTGAAGGAAAAAGGGAGCAAAACTTCATGCATTGCTGGTGTGAATGTAAAATGGTACAGTGCTATAAAAAATAGTATAATGGTTCCTCACAAAATTAAATGGAATTACCATATAATTCAACAATTTCTTCTGGATACGTAGCCAAAGGAATTGAAAGCAAGCATGAAACAGATATATACACAGACAGGCTCCTCAAATATTCACATAGCCAAAACGTGGAAAAAACCGAATGTGCATTGATGGATGAATGGATAAGCAAAATGTGGTATATACGTATAATGGCACACAGCCCTAAAAAGAAATGAAATTTTGATGCACACTACAACATGGATGAAACTTGAATATGATAAGTGAAATAAGCCAGATAGAAAATAGCAAATATTATATCATTCCACTTTTATGAGGTATATTACAGAGGCAGAAAACAGACTGGTAACTTCCAGGGGCTGGGGAAAGAAAAATAGGGACTTATTGTTTGATCATAATGCCCAGCACTTCTAGTTTCCAAGGTTACCGTGTACATATGAATTAAGCTTATATTTTTGAGGATTTTTAAAAGATTTTATTTATTTATTTTTAAAGAGGGGAAGGGAGGGAGGAAGAGAAGGAAAGAAACATCAATGTGTGGCTGTCTCTCGCACATCCCCAACTAAGGACCTGGTCCATAACCCAGGCATGTGCCCTGATGGGAAATCGAACCAGCAACGCTTTGGCTTGCAGGCTGGCACTCTGTCCACTGAGCCGCACCAGCCAAGGCTTGAGGATGTTTTTGCCATGGTATAAAAAAGAAGGAAATGCTCTGGTGATATATAGTCGTGATGTTTGCACATACCTATTTAATACCACTAAACTGTACACTTACAAATAGTTAAAATGGTAAATGTTATGTTAGGCATATTTTGCCACAATAAAAAAGAAGTATTCCTTCAAAAGAACCTGTGCACCCCAATGTTCATAGCAACACAATTTACAATAGCCAAGCGCTGAAAGCGCCCTAAGTGCTTATCAGTAAATGAGTGGATCAAAAACCTGTGGTACATTTAGGGAGGCAATATGGCCGAGTGAATGGAAGTCACACTGACCTCCTCCCAGGACCAATCTGGAATTACAACTATTGTGGAGAAATCTCCCAGAACAAACAACTGAACAATGGCAAGAGAGAAGCCTTATAACATCCGGCAGACAGAAGAACCAGTTTCAGCACAACCTGACTCGTAAGGAGTGTGGTGGAGATTCAAGAAGGTCAGTGGGGCACGCTCAGGTGGCAGTGCCAGAGGGCTATCTAAGCGGCCAGTTGGATTCCCCTGAGAAGAGTGGGGTCTGAACCATATGCAGGGGTCCCAAGCCTAGAGCACCAGAGCCCAAAAACTTTCACAGATAACATCCAGCTGTAAAAAGCAGCAGGGTTCTCTCTGCCCGAGACAGGCAGCTGGAGACTGAAAGAGCTGTTTAAAGGGCCAATGCTTAAATTTTCATTTGCAGCCACTTATCCTGGGTCTCTGGCAAAGGTGAGGGCTGACTGGGCTAGAGATGCCTGAGGAGAGATTGGGGATGGGGGATTTAGGGAGAGAATGAGAGAGTGGCCGCCAGGATCCTGGTTCTGAATCATCCCCCATTAGGCAGCAGCCATCCAGCTAATACAGACTGCTCCCCACCAAGCAGCAGCAGCCTGAGGGGAAACATTACCCCCAACCCCAGGAGGGATTCTCCCCAGCCCTAGAGTGCTTAAGCCTGACTGCTGAGTGCAGAGTGACTAGATTAACAACTGAAGGAGACAACCACACACAGTAGATCCCAGGAAGTCTCAAACAGGCTGCCCAAGTTCAGATGGGGTCAATATCTGACACACCAGAGGTAGATGTCAAAAGAAAAAAAAGTGGAAAATACTAGAAGCTACTGAGATGAATTCCACTGTGGTCTTCTCCAAGATTTCTGATATTTTCCTTACTACATAGTTTTTTAACATTCATTTCTTATCCATCAAATTGGTGCATATTAAGTCACTAGATTTTATACTATAGTTTATTTCTCTCCTTTATTATAATAGTCTTAATCTCATTACAGCCTTATTAATACTGGTTCTTTTGTTGTTGATAGTGGGATGGAGGGGGGAGTTATTTTTGAAGCCATGGGTTTGTTTCCTGGGCTTTGTGGTTTTGCTCTGGCAAACAAATAATGGGAAGACAAAGAAACAATCCCCATCAAAAGGAAAGGAGGAATCCTTAGAAAGACTACTAAATGAAATAGAGGCAAGTAAACTATCAGATATTGAGTTCAAAACAATGGTTATAAGGAAGCTCAATAAACTCAGCGAGCTTAGTGAGAATTACCAAAAACTAAAGGGAAACTATAAGGAACTTACTGCAAATTATATCAGAATGAAACAGGACATAGAAACTATCAACAAGAACCAAGAGGAAATGGGGAATACAATTTCTGAACTGAAGAACACAGTAGAAGGAATCAAAGTAGGCTACATGAACCAGAGGATCAAATCAGTGAACTGGAAAACATGGTACAAAAAAAAACCCCAGAAAAAGTAAGAAAGTGAAAAAAGATTCAAAAAGAATGAAGAGGGGTTAAGGGAAATGCAGGACAACATGAAACATAATAATATCCATATAATAGTAATACCAAAAGGAGAAGAAGAGGAGCAAGGGATAGAACACCTATTTGAAAAAGTAATGATGGAAAACTTCCCAAATTTGAGGAGAGAAAAAGTCACACAAGTCCAGGAAGCACAGAGAGTCCAATCAAGAGGAAATCAAAGAGACACACTCCAAGACACATCACAATTAAAATGGCAAATACCAAAGACAAAGAGAATCTTAAAGGCAGCAAGGGAGAAATAGGAAGTAACATACAAGGGAGCCCTGCTAAGGCTAGCAACTGACTTCTCCACAGAAATACTACAAGCCAGAAGGGAATGGCAAGAAATATTCTGAGTAATGAAAAGTAAAGGCCTGCAATCAAGACTGCTCTACCCAGCAAGGCTCTCAATTAAAATAGAAAGCAAAATAAGGAGTTTCCCAGACAAAAGAAGGCTAAAAGAATACACCTCCACCAAACCAGCATTGCAAGATATGCTAAAGGGGCTGCTTTAAGAAGGTGAAGAAAAAGAGTGAGAGAGGGAGAGACACAAGTATAAAGGGAAAGAAAGAATAAGTACCTATCGATAATAACTTTATACATAAATGGATTAAATGCTCCAATTAAAAGACATAGAGTAGCTGAACAGATATGAAAACATGACCCACATATATGCTGTCTACAAGAGACCCACCTCACAAAAAACTACCTACACAAATTAAAAATAAGGGTTGGGAAAAAATATTCCAAGCTAATGGACGGAGGAAAAAAAGCTGAGGTAGCAATACTTATATCAGACAAAATAGACTTCAAAATGAAGACCAAAAATAGAGACCCAGAAGGACCCTTCATAATACTTAAAGGTACGATTCAAGAAGACATAAACATTGTAAAACTACATGTACCCAACATAGGAGCACCCAAATATGTAAGGAAAATCCTTGAGGACTTTAAGAAAGATATAGACAGCAACACGCTTATACTAGGGGATTTGAACACCCCTCTGTCAATGATGGATAGATCTTCCAAACAAAACATCAACAAGGATATTATGGAACTGAATAATGCATTAGATCAAATGGACCTAACTGATTATATATATATATATATATATATATAGAGAGAGAGAGAGAGAGAGAGAGAGAGAGAGAGAACCTTTCATTCCAAAGAAACAAAATACACATTCTTTTCAAGTGCACATGGAAAGTTTTCAAAGAGAGACCACATGATAGGACACAAAACAAACTCAACAAATTCAAGAGAAATTGAAATCCTATCAAGCATTTTCTCAGATGACAAGGGCTGAAAAATAGAAACCAACCCCAAGGGGAAGACTCAAAAACATTCAAACTCATGGAGGCTGAATAGAATGCTATTAAACAATGAATGGGTCAATAATGAGATCAAAGAAGAAATCAAAACTTTCTGGAAACAAATGAAAATGAATATACAACAGTTCAAAACCTATGGGACACAGCAAAGTCAGTCCTAAAGGGAAGTTCATAGCAATACAGGTCTACCTACAAAAGATAGAAACATTTCAGATAAACAACCTAACATAACATTTACAAGAATTAGAGAAACAACAAAAAAGAAAGCCCAGAGTGAGCAGAAGGAAGGAAATAATGAAGATCAGAGCATAACTGAATGACATAGAGACTAAAAGAACAATTCAAAAGATCAATAAATCCAGGAGCTAGTTCTTGGAAAGAAAAACAAAACAGACAAGCTTTTAAGGAGACTCATCAATAAAAAAAGGGAGAGGACTCAAATAAATAAAACCAGAAATGAAAGAGGAGAAATTACAACTGATGCCACAGAAATACAAAGGATTGTAAGAAGTTACTAAAAACAACTCTACACTAAGAAATTTGAAAACCTGGGTGAAATGGACAAAGTTCTAGAAAAATATAACCTTCCAAAACTGAATGAAGAAGAAGCAGAAAACCTGAACAGACTAAGAACGACTGATGAAATTAAAGAAATAAAAAAACTCCAGGAACACAAAAGTCCTGGACTAGATGGTTTCACAGGAGCATTTAAAAAAACATTTCAGGAAGAGTTAATGCCTGTCCTCCTCAGGCTATTACAAAAAATCCAAGAAGAGGGAAGTCTCCCAAATTCTTTTTCTGAGGCCAGCATCATCCTTATCCCAAAACCAGATAAAGACACGACAAAGAAAGAAAACTTCAGGTCAATATCGCTGATGAACATAAATGCTAAAATCCTCAACAAAATATTGGCAAACTGCATCCAACAATACATTAGAAAGTTTATCCACCATGATCAAGTCGGATGCATCCGAGGGATGTGAGAATGGTGTATTACCAAATCAATAAATGTAATAGATCACATAAACAAAAGGAAAGATAAAAATCACATGATCATATCAATAGATGTGGAAAAAGCATTTGATAAGGTACGGCACCCATTTATGATAAAAACACTCAGCAAAGCGTGAATTAAGGGGACATACCTTAACATGACAAAGGCTATATAGGAGAAAATTACATCCAATGTTATACTGAAGGGGCAAAATCTAAAAGCTTTCCCACTATGATCAGGAACAAGACAATGATATCCTCTTTCACCACTTATATTCAACATAGTATTAGAAGTCCTAGCCACAACCAACAGACAAGAAAAGAAATAAAAGGCATTCAAATTGGAAAGGAGGAAGTAAAACTGTCATTGTTTGCAGATGACATAATAGTACACATAGAAAACGCTATATACTCCACCAGAAAACTACTCAACCTAATAAGTGAATTTATCAAAACAGCAGGATATAAATTCAATACTCAGAAATTGAAGGCATTTTTGTAACACAAATAATGAAATATCAGAATCACAAATCAGGAAAAAATGCCATTTACTATAGCAACAAGAAAAATAAAGTACCTAGCAATAAACTTAACCAAGGAGGTAAAAGATTTGTACTCAGAAAACTACACAACACTGAAGAAAGAAATTAAGGAAGACACAAATAAATGGAAGCATATACCATATTCATGGATTGGAAGAATTAACATCACCAAAATGTCCCTACTACCCAAAGCTATTTATAGATTCAATGCAATCCTTATTAAAATACCAAGGACATATTCCTCAATACAGAACATTTCAAACATTTATAAAGAACCATAAATGACCCTGAATAGCCACAGCAATTTTGAGAAAAAAGGATAAAGTAGAAGGGATCACAATACCTGACATCAAACTATATAATAAGGTCACCATAATCAAAACAGTTCAGTACTGGCATAAGAACAGACACATAGATCAATGGAACAGAATAGAGAGCCCAGAAATAAACCATGTCTCTATGGTCAATTAATATTTAACAAAGGGGGAAGAAGCAAAAAATGGAGTAAAAATAACCTCTTCAATAAGTGGTGCTGGGAGATCTGGACAGCTACATGCAAAAAAATGAAATTTGACCACCAACTTACACCACACACAAAAATAAACTCAAGATGGGTAAAAGAGTTAAATATAAGTCATGACACCATAAAATTCCTAGAGGAGAACATAAGCAGGGAAATCTCAGATTTTCCATGCAGTAATATTTTCGCCAATATCAGAGGCAGATTCTACGGCAGGCACACTGTGCGTGTGCTCTGGGCCCCGACTTCTGAAGGCATGTATTTTTATTTTCCATGTCTCTCTCTTTTTTTTAAGGAGCCCAATATTTTCTTCTGCACCCGGGGCCTCAACTGACCTTAATCTGCCTCTGACCTATATGTCCCCTAGAGCAAGGGACATAAAGGAAAGAATAAACAAATGGGGTTTCATCAAAATAAGAAGTTTCTGCATGGCTAAAGAAAACATCAACAGAATGAAAAGGAACCAACTGTATGGGAAAATATATTTGCCAATGATACCTTGGACAAGGGTTTGGTCTCCAAAATATATAAAAAACTCACACGACTCCACTCCAGGAGGAAAAACAATCCAATTTAAAAAATGGGCAAAGAACATGAACAGATACTTCTCTAAGGACATACACAGGGCCCAGAGACATATGAAAGGATGCTCAGCATCTCTAACCATCAGGGAGATGCAGATTAAAACCACGATGAGATACCACTTCACACGAGTCAGAAGGTCCATCATAAACAAATCAACAAACAAGTGCTGGCGTGGATGTGGAGAAAAGGGAACCCTAGTGCACTGCTGGCGGGAGTGTCAACAGGTGCAGTCACTGTGGAAAACAGTTTGGAATCTCCTAAAAAAACTAAAAATGGAACTGCCTTCTGACCCAGCAATTCCACTGCTGGGTTATACCCTAAGAATTCTGAAACTCCCAACCAAAAGAACCTATGTTCCCCAGTGTTCACAGCAGCACAATTTACAATTGCCAAGAATTGGAAGCAACCTAAGTGCCCAACTGTAAATGAATGGATCAAGGAACTATGGTACATTCATACAATGGAATACTATGCAGCAGAAAGAAAGAAAGAGCTACTACCCATTGCGACAGCATGGATAGAACTGGAGAGTATTATGCTAAGTGAAATAAGCCAGGTGGTGAAAGACAGATACCATATGATATCATCTATAAGTGGAACCTAATCAACAAAACAAACATGCAAGCAAAATATAACCAGCAACATTGAAATAAAAAGCAAACTGACAGTAACCAGAGGGGAGGAAAGAGGGGGAGAAATGGGGGAGAAGAAGCAAAAGGGACCTTAAGGCGCATGCATAAAGACCCATCCACAAAGCCAAATGGGAGAAGGATTGAGGGTAGGGGGTGGGGAGGGGTGGGACTGGGGAAAGTTGTGGTGGGAAAATATTGACAAAACAAAACAAAAGAAAAAAAACAGACAAGAGGAGGCTAAGAATAGCATAGGAAATTGAGAAGCCCAAGCACTGATATATACAACCCATAGACAAAAGTATTCATTAAAGGAAACAACATTGGGCAAGAATGGAAGCCTGGCGTTAGAGCCACATCTGACTACGTTCTTGTATGACACCCATTTCTGGGGTCTTAGAAGCCTCCTTTCCAAAACCTTTAAGCCTGTAGCCATTTAGACATTCAATTGTTCAACCAATGTTTAATATTTATTAAGCACACACACGTTTAAGTTACCTAACACTATGGAATAGCTTGTGGGTCAGATGAAAGATAAATTTTATTAAAATTACCAATAAATGAGTCTAATAAAAGTTGTTTTTCTATTGAAGCAATATAATTTTTTGCTATTCTCATTGCAGATTTTTTTATATTCAGATATAGATGTGATTCTTAAATCAGAGTGCAACAAAACATGAAAGCTGGAAGAAAAATGATCTAGTCTAGTAAATTATTTAGCAAATTAAATTTTTTACAACAAAAACCTATAGGAATCACTAATATAACAAAATAGAATATTAAAACTGGTACATAGCCTTTTAGAACAGTCTAAATTTTCATTATTGGGCCCAAAACATGCCATCCATTGTGTAAGATTTAAGCATATTCAAGGACTTATGACTTCTGAGATTCACCTAAGCTTTTAGAAATCCTCACATGACCTGCCCAAAACAGATATTATAATTTTTTCATTGTGATTTTCAAAAAATAGTTCTAAGTTGCAACTGAAAATGAAAGTTGGCTCTTTTATTCACAATGTTTTAAATCTGTAATGCAATTGAGAATTGGAAAAGTCTACATGTCTAAGAGGGCAGTTGGATAAATATGGTGCAACAGAAGACTATAGACTTGGAGTCCAAAAATCTAGATTCTGGTTCTAGCTTCACTGAACTTGGGAAGAATCAGGCAGCCTTCCAGATCTCTAGGTAGTGCTACATCCCAAAAGTAAGGATCATAACGCCCAGCACACCTGGTTTCCAAGGTTACCATGCACATATGAATTAAGCTTATGTATTTTGAGGATGTTTTGCCTTGACATAAAAGAATGATAGTAGCTATCACTAAAACTGAGTTATTTTAAGTATAAATAGATGGTATGTACATATAAAGCTCTATATTTTAAAATGTCAAAATTTTATGTTAACCCTGTATATTTTTTAAATTTATTTATGTTTAGAGAGAGGTGAAGGAAGAGAGAAAAAGAGGGAGAGAAACATTGAGGTGGGAGAGATATATTGATTGATCAGTTGCCTCTCACATGCCCCCACCTGGGGGCCTGGCCTGCAACCCAGGTATGTGTCCTGACTGGGAACTGAATGGGCAACTTTCTGTTTCACAGGTTGGCGCTCAATCCACTGAGCCACACCAGCCAGGACTGTTAACCCATATATTTTTAATTCATAAAAAGAAAGTATCACCACCACACCCCTCAAAAAAGAAAAAACTAGTCATACAGTCTGTAATCAACTCTTCAATTCCACATCTGTCACTGGGTAGAAATTCCCGGAGGCTTAAAATAGTGGCTACTCTATTATTTCATCAGTTTCCCCTCCACAGTAAGGAAAATATAATCTTCTGGTTCCTTAAATCCATGATCCCTTCATCTAGTCACAGTTCAGTTTGCATAGCTCTTTTCTTAACCTAATTTACATTTAAAGTGCAAGATTTTAAAACATTTAAATTTACTTTTCTATTGAAATAGCTTTATTAACTTAAAATATTTAACCTTGCTTTGATAAGGTTATTCCTCTTCTGGAATGAAAAGAAGCACAAAATAGGTAACAATGATTCCTATTTCAGAATGATTCCTTTGACAACCATCAAAAAACACTAAAATGGAATATACCCATATTAAAAAAACATCTGAAATTCTCTTGCTCTGTCATGGGTTTTTTAAAAACAGGTCTTTTAATCAGCAGATTAAAAAAAAAAAAAGTGGGGATGGGAGGTGGGGGGATCTAGGGCAGGGATTGGCAAATCAAGGCCTGCACACAAAGATGGTTTCTTTCCTGTTTTTGAAAATAAAATTTTATTGGAACACAGCCATGCTGATCTGTTTACACATTGTCCAAGGCTGCTCCTGTCCTATGAGAAAAACCACAGTTGAGTACTTGCTACAGAGACCACATAGTTTGCAAAGCCAAAAATATTTTTAATTTGATCCTTTGTAGAAAAAAATTGCCCACTCCAGGTCTAGGGACTAAGTAGATAAAAAAGAAAATAGGTGCTCCCCTTTCTTTCAGTCATTAAATAACCAATCAGTTATAAAATATAACTATTCTACCCTGAGTGGAAAATAGGAATTTAGCCTAATGCTAATTAAAGCCTTACACTGAAAAGTCAGCCTCTGGTCAACTAATTGTGTCCAAATTGCTTAGGCAATATGATATTTTCAGGACAAAGAGCAATAATACACACACAATAATGATACATAAACAACGAATAACAAAATGGTACATGTTTTCACAAAATTTTCAGTGGGTTTTTAGACCAAGTTTACCTTATTTACACTTTTACTTTGAGAGGCTACACCTTTGGGACCCAGGTTTGGAGACTACGGGCGGTGGGCGGCAGCACCACGGAAGCGCCTTTCCTAGGCTCCCTTCTGCAGGCTCAGGACATTCCCCTCCTTTGTAGGAAGTAAGTTTTAGTACCTTTTGGACAGACTGCCAAGCCTGATGCTGTTTTCACTCTATTACTTCCTAGCTTCATAAGGCAATTCAATTCCCGTTTTTGCTTATGTACTTTGGGTTGGGTCTTGATCACTTATAGTCGTGACAGGTCTTCGTGTGATCTCCCCAGCGATTATGTCCTGGGATTCTTCACTCCCAGGAAGCCCACCAGTGAGACCTGTGGCATGTGGTGTTTAGTGTCAGACCTGCATTCGTATCACAGCTCCAGTTATTTGTTGATTATGTGAGCTTTTGAGTTCCTTTTCCTACCTCTATAAAATGGAGATAATAATACCTGCTTTCAAGATTGTTGCAAAGATGAAAAATCACATTTGTAACACATAAGGCAGAGAAGAGACAAAATCTTAATGAAAGTCCTCAAGTCCTCCTTGGCCCAGTCAGATGCATTGGATTGAGAAGCCCCAACCCTGGTTTCTTCCAACTCGTCCCTCGCAAACTCGCTCTTCCAGAATTAATTGAACTGTTTCTCCTTTGGGAAGGTTTCTCTACCCACCTTTTACTAAACTAAACTAGATGTCAATTCCCAATGATCTTACTACAATCCTTTAAGATTAGTACTGACAACATTTATAGAACTTAATCCAGTTTTTAAAAATCACTTTCCACTTTATTCATGAGCATACATGTTCATTATTTTTAAAATTGAAATATATAGGAAAGTACAAAGCTGAATATAATAAGTGTACAAATCAACCATATTCCCATTCCTATAACTCAGAAATATTGAATTGGAGATCATTCTCTCTCTCTCTCTCTCTCTTTTTTTTCTTCTTCTCTCCCACTCAACCTACATGTATTAGTGTGCTTTTAGTTGCCAGTCAGGAAAAATCTGGACTCGATATTCACTTGGCTTAAACAATAAGAAATAATTGGCTCACATAAATCCAGAGATAAGGTGACTTCTTAAACAGAACTATTCGTCAAAGGTCAGTCTTAAGTTACAGCAACAAAGAATGGGGACTGAGACAAATTTAATATTCCTTAGAGCTCTGTTAAGAAGAGAAATCAGACAGTTATATCTAAATAGTTAAAATAAATGAGTAAATTCAGAAAACTGGCCATACGAGGGGTTGATCAGAGTGGGACCCTTTTGGCAAATTGACTTTTGGCCACTGACCTACTGCCAATGACTGCAAGGTTGACTGATCAGCACATAAGCAGTGCCAACCATCAGTGGCCTTTCCATCTTTCTGCATTCTCCTGCATACCAACTCAGCCCCAGGCCTGTGGCATGGTGGCTGCCACAGTGCAGACATTGCCTGCAAACTCACTAACATTTAATAGGTAAACAACCTTGCTTTCCTGTGTCTTGTTTCAAGATGTAGGAAAATTTTTCCAGAGACCTTCCTACCCCAAACCATCTCACTGCCCTGAAATAAACCACATACCTACCCATGGCTCAACCTAATATTGGCAAGGGGAACTCATGGTGACCATGGATTCCTTTCTTAGGCCAGGCTGGCCCTTACCTCCCCTGAAGAACATGGCTATGCTGAACAAGAGAGAAGCCTTAAAAAAAGAAATTGTGTTGTTAGGAAGGAGACAAGAAATGGGATGGGTAGGAAGACTGTAGAAAATAGGTATGTTTAGGAAACCAATAATTTCTGCTACCACATCTTTTTGATTTAACATACATCAATTCATCCATGGCAATAAATATTTTTTAAAAACATGATTTTAACTGAAAAATAATTGCATGACCACATCATAGTTTTTTTAACAAGTCCCCTATTGTTAGACATTTAGGGCAATTCAACTTTTTGCTATTATGAGCGACTCAGCGTTTTGTCCTAAAACTGTCAAATTAATGTCCATAAACCCATTGCCTGGAATAACGCTTTTTCATCAATGATAATAAGTATTATCATTACCAGTTAAAGATGTTATCATGTCTGCTCACATGTCATCAATAAATCAGTCGATGATTGCTCAAGAAATTCTGATGTGCAATATGCATATAGACTCTTTTAACCTGTATGACCAGCTCCTGCATTGATTGCCTCACTTTTTTCCTCAGCTAGAAGAGCTCTGGGCCAACTAATTTCATCAAATCCTATTTACTGATAATTTTGGCAAGAACCCTAAGATGAGCAAGACCTACTCTCTTGTCTTTTTGAACTTACAATTTGGTAGGATTTTTCCTGAGTTAACTCTCAGCAGAATAAGATCTTTAAATTTTCATAACTGTCTGATTCACATGTTTGTTTAATACACATTGAGCATATGTTTTGTACCATGCCCTGCACTAGGAACCAAGATGTGATGCCCTCATTCAATTTAGTAATCTCCTTGGGAAATAAGAAAGCAGTCCAAGTGGATCTTCCCAACTGTCCCTCCTACCTTTTGTTCCCAGGCCACCCTTTGTCATTGAAAGAGGAAACATCTGGCCTCCTGCCTTTTTCTGAATACTTTTGAGGGCATAAATTCATGTGTATTTTTTCACCTTTGGTCTTATCACTGATGTCATAGATAATGTGGCTATTTCAACAGAGGGCTCAGTCAGAAAATAAAATTTGACAAACCTTATTTCCTGATACAGTGTGTGGCTTTAGAGCAAGGCAGGAAGTGCGGCTCACAGTGAACTTTGTTGGCTGCAACTGTGAATGAAATGGCTACACTGAGATACTGCTGACCCAGCTGGCCTCTTCTCTCCAGGGACCTGGGACCTCCCAGTGGTGAAAGGCCACAAAGCAATTGGCTCAGACATGGGATTTCTATTCATCCCAGAATTTTTCAAGATAGAATTGCATCTTTACAAATGGGAATGTAAATGTAAACAGTTTTGCAGTTACCCAGGTAAATTTGATGTTTTAAAAAGAAAGATATAAACATTTAATTTTTACTAAAATTAAATGATAAGAATCTTTCTACTTTTTTGTAGTTCATCTAATTCTAGACAATTAATAAATTTTTACTTTTGGCTCAAAGGAAACTGATTGGAAAATAGATCATGATTTATGGAATTTTAGGTTTAGAAGGGCCCTTGGAAATGGTGTAGTTTGATGATGGGCAAACCTGGCTGCCCATCCAAATGACATGAGGAGTTTAAAAATATAAATTCCCAGGCACTATCCAGACCAGATTCTTGATGCATAGGGTCCCGGTGCTAGAAACCATGGCCCAAAACTTCTCATTTCACAGGTGAAGAAATTAAGGACCATAGACTTGCCTAGAGCCACACAGTCAGATTTTGTCAGAGAATAATGCATTTTGTTTCCTCAAACATTAACCTCTCTTCTCAGTTTATTATCCATAAAAGGTCAGTGAAGCTGGGAGAGAGGCCCTGCTAAGACTCTTTGGAGTCCTGTAAGGAGATAAGGAGCCCAAGGGGTTGTCTGAAGAAAGGCACTGTAGGCCCTGCCCCAGCC